>JAJMDM010000158.1:0-65692 GCA_030573555.1 Hanseniaspora hatyaiensis (nom. inval.)
CTTTTTTTGATAAACTTGAGTCTTTTTGTTATCATCTTGTATGCTGGAATGATTTTCATCTGTGACTTTACTAAAAAAATTAGTTTAGAATTCTGGCTTGGCTCGATCGTTTTAATCGTTTTACCTCTTACAAAGGTGGTTTGCTGTTCACTCATGGTGGGCTAATGTAAAATGGGTTTTTTTTGGTATATGTTGTATTTTCTTTGTTTGGATGTGACTTCTGAGTTGTATCCAAAAGTGAAACACACTTTTTAATAGATCATTGAATTATCATCTAGCATCACAAGGAAGTTTAAAATTAGATTGATCTCCATATTAAAAAAAAAAAAGAAAAGTTTTAAAACTCGCTTATAAATTGCATTCTCATTTTTTTTTGTTTGTTAACTGTCACGTGATTACGTATATTTTTAATAAAAAATATAATTTTTACAATTAAATTTTTTTAATTTTTTTAAAAAAATAAACTTTTATTTTAAATAAATACAACAATAAATAAATGTAATTTAAAGTTTTTTGCAATTTTAAATAAGTACAGTCTGGAAAGTTAATAAATTTACTCTTTTGGACAAAACAGACCATCAACCACGTTTATTTTTTGCTTGCTAGAAGCATGCATGCTGAAGCAGCGTATTCTTTTATTGAGCGGACTTTAATTTTTCAGCAGAGATTGGCGCGTAAAATGTGGTCTTGAAATAATCGGGGGGTATTTTATGGCTTTTAAATCTATTCGATTTAGTCATATTATTTTTAATACTTTTTATATTTACAACTGTTATCGTATGAAAATAAGCATCAAAGTTTCTTCAAAAGTACAAAAAAATAATTCATAAACCATAAAGATAATAGAAAAACCATATAACGAAAAAAACCATTTGCAAAATGCCTGCTATAACTGACATTTCACAGCTTGAAGATGTTCTTGATGCCCTGAAGTACAAAGAGTCTGAGCTGCAGCATATTATTAGCAATCATACGAATGCTTCGTCCGAAGATATAAACTTTTTCAAAGCTGAAAAGTCAATAGGAATAGTCGGTTTTGGGGCCATGGGCCGAATGTACGGAAAAACCCTTTCAGCGAACGAATGGGTAGTTAATGTATGCGATACGCCAGAAAACTTTGATTCAAATAAAGCTTATATTGAAAACTACGAGCACAGAAACTTTTTGAGACTCTTTAGAACCCACATTGAGGTAATTAACGAAAGTGATTATATTATGTTTTGTACTGAAGCACATACCATATCCAAGATTTTAGATGGCATTGTCGATAAAAGCATTTTGAAAGGCAAAGTTATTGGTGGCCAGGCATCGTCAAAAACGTCAGAGGTGATCAGCTTATTGAAAAGCACACAGGATATCAAAGAAACAGAAATAATTTGTCTTCATTCAATGCATGGCCCCAGTGTTCCCAGCAAAAACCAATCATTGGCAGTAATTCCAGTAAAAATTCAAAGCGAATCGAATAGCTTGAAATTTATAGACGCTTTTACCGATGTGTTTGAAAGCAACAAGTTTTTCTTAACATTTTTGCAACATGATAAGACTACTGCTAATACACAAGGACTGACTCACTGTGTTTTTATAAATATGGGAAGAGCATGGTTTTTAATGGGAAAGTACCCGTGGCTATACGACTCAAACAATACCAATCCTTTAGAAGTTTTCAAAGTCAACTTGACATTTAGGATTTTTGGAAACCATTCACATATTTACTCTAATTTGGCAATGATGAATCCGTTTAGTAAAAAATTTATCCAGGTATTCAGTGATAACTGCACTGTCATTAATAGAAGAATAGAAAACAACAGTAGGGACACTTTAAACGATGCTGACAATATATTACTAGCAGATCTAAAGTCGATGTATGGCAAAGTGTTTAAAATATCATGCGAAGACGCTGCGCAAGAAAATGCTTCTCAAGCCTTTTACACTAACGATGAAAACACCCACTTGTCCTTATTAGCATTGTTGAAAACCTGGTATGATTGTGGCATAGATCCTTTACAAGACAAAAACCTAGGAACACCTTTATACAAACTATTGCTCCAATCTATAATGGATTTATTTTCCAATGAACAGCTACTAAGCGTAGCCACAAAGAGTGTAAAATACTCTGAGGATGATGCTCAATACGTAAACTCTGTAAACAAATATGCAGTTAACATTGCTGAAGATGACAAAACTGCATTTAACGATGACTTTACCGAGGTTGTGGACTTTTTCAAGGGTGATGAAATGGAGGCTATTAAAATTAAAGCTCAAAAAATGATCTTGGCATTGAACGAATAGAGCGCTTATGCACCTTGCCAAACGTGCTAAATGACACTGATTTTTTAAAAACTATTAATTGTGGTATTGTTTTAAGTTATCCTATATATATATATATATATATAAATGTAGATGTATGCATGCTTTAGAATGTTTTCGTTTTTTTTTTTAAAATGTTGTAGTATACTTTGCAGTCATTTGGCGACCCTTCTTTGTCTATAACAGCAAATTTTCTTTTCCGTGAAACTGAGCATATGTCTTTAAGGTTTGCAATTACATCGTAAACAGTGAATTTGAATGATGATTTCTCAAATGGATCATACTTGAAATAAAGCGTTTCCGTAACGCCTTGATTCAAGTGTTTGCATTTTATCTGGATTGTATCATCTTGCAAGTAGTTGATGAAAAGTTGACCGCTTGTGATTGCAGGCTGTATTGAATAGTCGTATATAAGAATGTTTTCTTCCCTTACATTTATGCTGACTAAATCATCGTTAAAGTCTTTATTTTTTTTTGCTAAATAATGGTCTCTAAGGAGAGAGAGATGAACTTGGCTTCTCATATTTTTTAAAAAGGGCTAGCAACGAAAATTGGGGTAAGACTTCGTGGCTTTTGTTGCACTGCTGCAATAAGCTACTAATTCAGTTAAGTGCTAGGTATCAAGGTTTTTTAGAATTTTTATTTCCACAAATTTTATTACAGTCTTCATTTTTGTTGGAACTTTTCACTCTACTGATAAATATTCAATCTTTTCCAGACAAACCAGCGTTTTCCCGTTCCATGCTAACACACATGATTATTTAAAAAGTAGGAATATATGAGTATAAGTAAAGCATGTAGATTTTTTTTTTCTTCTGTATGTGTTTTTTTTTTGATTTGAGGTGCTATCTCCGCTGATTTAACGCTACGCAACATTGGTTCAGTCAGTTTGTTACCAAAAGGGATATGATTGAATATGGTTGAAACGAACAGAGAAGAATCAAAAAATTTTTTAATTTACATGTTTGAAAATCTTCCAAAAGACTACATTATTCAGCTGATGCTTATAATAAGTTTAATATTATATACCAAAAAAATTTTTGCTTAAAAGAAGTACCCTAAAAAAACAAAACCCACATTAATTGTTTAAAATAAAGCTTCCCAGATATGTTTAAAAAAACTGAGATTTTGTTCAATGAAAATCTTGTTTCGGTTTTGAAAAATAGAAACCTTCTTTTGCAGAGCACCAAAGAGAAGATCACTAAAAAATCAAAACTTACTATATACACAGGTGCTGATCCAACAGCAAAGTCTTTGCACTTAGGAAATTTAGTGCCTTTACTGCTTGCGTTTCATTTGAACCTAAACAACAACAATTTGATTCTTCTTTCGGGTGGAGCGACAGGTGTTCTCGGTGATCCAACATTTAAAACTGCAGAGAGAGAAAAGAAAGATTTGAACCAATTGGAAATAAACAGAAAAGCGATATCAAACCAGCAAGAAAATTTCTTTTTAAATGCAACCAAATACTACAATGACTTGGAAAAAGAAAATTCTGTGTACGGCAGGAAAGACCAAAGCGAAATTGGACAAAGATTTTATGTTAACAACTTAGAATGGTTTGGAAATGTAAATTTGCTGACGTTTCTTCATGAATATGGATCCAGCTTCAAAATCAAAGAACTTTTGGCAAAGGACTCAGTCAAGCAAAGGCTTACACCTGACAAAGCATCTGGGAACATTGAGAACTCTTTATCTATTAAAGAATTCTTTTACCAAGTTTTACAAGGCTATGACTTTTATCATTTGTATAAGTCTTTTAACTGTGTAGGACAAATTGGTGGCAATGACCAGTGGGGAAACATGACTTCTGGCTTAGAGTTCATGAGAAGACAGTTGCAGGATAGCAACAAGGATGGAAGATTTATTATGTCCACACCTCTGCTTATTGACAGTGCTGGTAAAAAGTTTGGAAAGTCTGAAGGAAACGCGCTGTTTTTGAATAGTCAAATGACATCGATTTTCACTTTGTACCAGTACTTTATCAACATATTAGATGACGATTTAGAAAGGTTTTTGCGTATTTTCACTCTGCTATCTGAAACCAAAATCGCTGAGGTAATGGACCTTGCCAATCAAAACAAGGCTTTGAAAATAGGCCACAAACTGCTGGCTGCGAACATCATTCATTTGATTCATGGAAAGGAATATATCACTTTGTGCGAGGAGTTGTCTCAGATACTATTTAGACAAAAATACCTGCTGCAGTATTTGGAGGATACCAAGGGACAGAGTGACATTTTTGATAAATTCAAATCCATTTACGTCTTCAATCAGTTTTCAAGAAAGGATGGTTTGAACGTTGATTTAAAAAACGTTTACCAGAAGCTGGACCCAACAATGGACGACAAAAAAATAGGCCAGTGCCTGATGAAAAGCTTCAAGTATTTAAGCAAATCTGGTGATTTTAAATCTTTCAAGTACGCTGATGGCCAGACAGAACTAAAAGATGTTTTGGTAGATTGCCAGATGATTAATGAAAAATTTGCCATATTCAAACTAACCAAAACAAACATCAAGGTTGTTGAGATTGTTTGATAAAAGCAGCGCTTGCAAGCGGATATGTATATAAAGATTTATAACTTGTAAATAAACCCATGTTCGATACTGTGTAATGGTAGCACCGACAATTTGTTTTTTTTTTTTTTTACTAGCAACATATCTGCGAGTCAGTCCATGAATGGATCACATGACTTGTCGTGTGAACAAATGAAGAAAAAGACAACACGTGCTCATCTGATCTCTCAAAACTACCGCACAAAAAAAAAACAGAAAACAAATTACCCAGCTACCGCCAAAAAAAAAAAAAAACCAAAAAAATTTTCTTCTTTTTTAGTTAATTTGCGCGGGTGATTTAGGAGAAAGGGACACTTACACATGAGATTTGCTAATAACAAGGAGAGAGCTACACAGGTTGTTTATAGCACATGTGCTTTAATTTTTATTATCAAACATTTTTAAAGAAAACCAATCACACCCCCAAGGACATCAGGCAACAAAATTTAACACCATGGGACAGTTATTTTCATCAATGTTCGACAAGCTATTCAACATCAACAAGGACTTCAGAATTCTTATTTTGGGGCTTGATGGTGCTGGTAAGACCTCTATTTTATACAGACTGCAGATTGGAGACATCATAACAACAAAACCAACTATAGGGTTTAATGTGGAAACAATCAACTATAAAAACATAAAGCTCAATGTGTGGGATCTGGGTGGCCAAACTTCCATCAGACCGTACTGGAGATGCTACTACACAAATACACAGGGGATCATCTTCGTGATTGACTCCACAGATACAGAAAGACTGAACATTGCAAGCACTGAGCTGAGAACAATGCTCCAGGAAGAAGAGCTTAAAGACGCATGCCTGCTAGTTCTGTGTAACAAGCAGGACTTGCAAACAGCCCAATCTATAGACAAGATCAACGAGGTTCTTCAACTATACGACCTAAAAGACAGAAACTGGTCCATTCTTGGCTGTTCCGCCAAAACTGGAGATGGTATCTCAGAAGGCCTGGACTGGTTGATTGACGTTGTGAAGGAAAACAACGTAGAGTAAGAATAGTATTTTTGATTTCATGATTATAATTTTTTTTTTTTTGGATTTTTTTTAGCCGTGGTGTGCTTGCTATTTTCTGTTTTCCTTTTATATATCTTTTATATCAACAAATTTAGTGCCAATGCTCAACCACATTGACATCCTCGGTCATTGTTTTCATATGGTAGACGCACCACAGCCATTACGGATGATTAAAATAGGACAAATCGCCCTTATGCTTTGTTATCACTAATAGTGTTTCTCCCATGGTCATGTGACTGAGCAGGCATTTGATTGAACATTTCAAATTGCACAGTTATTTTTCACAGAAAAGATTGAAAAAAAAAAAACAGGCAAATAAATAATTTAAGGATTATCAAATATTTAAAAAACATAAATTTAAAAACGAAAAAGCAGAGCATGCTGATTTTATAACTATACATTTATAAGGGATGTACATATAAGCACCAATTTAGATCTTACATAGTCCCACACCATTACTACAAAAGTTGTTTTATAACACCGCAAACCAGCTTGCAATTACTTTTATATAACAAAACCAAGAAGCTAACAATGACTTTTCTACTGTTTAGAAGTAGTTCAAAGTTCTGGGTTACCCCAAACAAAACCCAATTTTTTTTAAAAGAAACAAAACAACTTCAAAAGAGGATTTTGAGCGCTAGACTTCAAAGCACAGCGGCAAAACAAAGAGCACCTATCCTGATCTCGAAGCCATATAACAACAAATACTCTTTTCTGAAAATATCTTCGATTTCATGTTTAAGTTTTTTACTTCTTGGTATTTATGAGTACAACTATTTTCCTGTAGAGAATGACTCCAACCAATTCAAGTTTGAAGTTAATAAACCAACACTCTTTCCAAAACCAAACGCTGAAACCTACATAAGTGGTATATACGAACAATCGCTAATCGAAGAAGAGCAAGCCGAGGAGGAAGGAAGCCAAATTTTAGTGAACCACTATAAGTTTTTGTTAAAGCAAAACAACATTTCTTCTTTTCAAAAGCTATGGTACAAATTTATGCTAGGCTGTGCTAAATCATTGAGCACTATCAATTACACATACAAGCACTACATAAAAGAGTCTTTTTTTGTTACAAAAAGAAGTTTTGAAGTTTTGTTTTTGATTTTGATTCCTTTGCTTTATCATTACAAATTTTCCTCGTCTCATGAAGTTTTTGTTGATCATTTGATTAATATAATTGAAACCAAAGGCGGTCCTACTTTTGTAAAACTTGCTCAGTGGGCAAGCAGTAGATCAGACTTATTTTCCCAAGACACTTGCGATCAACTAGGGAAACTCCACTCAATGAATAAGTCACATTCCTTAAAAGAAACCTTGGATATACTACCTGAAAATATCGATAATTTAGTTCTGCAAACCATGAGAGAAAAAAATGCTGACAAGAACCTTACTGACAATCAGCTAAATGAAGAAATGATACTGGGCAGTGGAGCTATTGGCCAAGTTTATAGCATGACAACAACAGTTGACTATGAACACAATGAACAAAAACACGTTGCTTTGAAAGTAATTCATCCTCATGTACGTGATTACATAGCTAGAGATTTGGCAATAATGAAGTTCTTTGGAAAATTGTTAAATTACATACCTAATTGGGAATGGCTGTCTATACCTGAGGAAATAGAACAGTTCTCTATATTTTTGAAGAGCCAGCTGGATTTCAGAATAGAAGCATGCAATATGATAAAGTTCAATGAATTTTTTGCTGACAACAAAGATGTTTACTTCCCTAATATTTACTCTTCGAATCGTGATTATTTAATAGAGGAGCTAGTGGATGGAGTTTCATTATCAGATGTTTTAAAGTTGAAAAAACATTTAATCAGCAAACAGGGCTATAACAACATTCAATTTTACTTTAAAGACATTTCAAATATCTTTGTCCAATCATTTTTAGATATGTTGATATTGAAGAATTTTATTCATGCTGATTTACACCCAGGAAACATTATAATAAGTCTTGACAAGAATAATGAAGAATTTAAACAAATGGCGAAAAACATCAATGAAGTTGACATTGAAAAATTTGCAAAAGTTTTTAAAAACCAAAAAATTTTGTTGAATTACATAGACACTGGACTCACTATTCAATTATCACCAACGAACAGAATAAATTTTATCAACTTATTTGAGCAGCTTTGTGATTACAACGGTGTAAAAATAGGAAATCTTTTAATTGAAAGATCAAAAACACCAGAAACAGTTATTAATAAAGAACAGTTTATTGATCAGTGTGATTCTATGATGAAAAAAGTTGCCAAAGAAGAGTTTACATTAGGCAATTTTTCTATAGGCGAGCTTTTATCGGAAATGATGTCTTTGGTAAGAAGCCACCATATTAAATTAGAATCAGAGTTTGTAGGCGTTATTGTTGGGTTATTCATTATAGAAGGTGTTAGTAAAGGACTGGATAAGGACATCAAATTTTTTGAAGAGTTTGTAAAATACTTGATGTTTAATATTGAACTATAAACATCATATACTAGAAATTCAGATTTTTAGTGAAAATTATAGATAGATAACTAGCTATAATTAAAAAAGAATGATAAATTGTTGTTAATAAGGATGTTTCAAAGCTTTAATTTATAGACACTCTACTTGCTGTATTTTCCAATTATATTTTTCTCTAATAGAGAATAATAGACTAGATCATGTAATTATATTCAGTGAAAACATTCGCATTAGCAATATGAATCATATTTTAGTTTATGCTAATTTGAAAACAAAATGAAAGAAAAAATGAACCGTTATTCAGAATGCTGAATTTACTAACAACTACTTTTTTTTTTTTGAATTTTTTATTCTGACCAAATTAATATTCATTAATAGAGCAATGCCAAAACTAGCAGAATTTTCTATTGACTACAATAACAGAAAGCTATTGGAAGATGGTGAGGTTAATAAATGGAACATGATGAAATTTGTTGCTAGAGTAGAATATAAACAAGAGTTTGACAGGCTTTTACAAGAAATGTCACCTATCCAACAGCTTAACTAATTAGATTTGCTACTTATGTTAGTTATTGAGACTACACATGTACAGATTTTCAAAAAAAACAATAAACTTTGGTGAAAACTAAAAAAAAAAAAAAAGGTATAAAGTGTCACTATCATTTATCACTACTGTTGATAAAAATATCAAAGTGGGGTTCAGTTTACATTCAATTACAGGCTACATAAGTATTTAAGTTACATATATACATAGGAAAGAATTTCCCTTTTCTTTTTTTGGTGGTTAATCACTGTCAGGATTTGTTACTTGCAGACCGTCTAAATTCAAATTATTAATAGTATCGATCGTGGATATAGTTTCGGTTCTAAGTCTGTTAACGTTCCTAGTGTAGTAAGATTTGACAGTATCTGATCTGTTTCTCATTTTTCTTTGCGAGTCAGTATTGCTGTTACTGTTAAAAGCAAATGTTGATGAAGCAGCTAACGAATTTTTCTGATAACCTTCAGACCCCGGCAGCTGCTGTAGTATCAAACGTTCCTCTTCATCAATATCTCCCAGTCCGTGTAGATGATTTGCATCTTTTCCGCTATGCATCTGCAATACATTAGCTTTATTTTTCATCAATTCAATTGGTGTAGGTTCTTCATTCGACAGCAATTTCTTTTTAGCTGTTTTATGCTTGATGTTTTTAGACTTTCTGGATTGTTTTAAAACTGCAGTTTTAGCATTCAAATCTTCAGCAGGGTTGCTTATTAAATTCAAAGGCAAATCAAACTTAAAGTTTTGTTTGTTGGTTGTAGGGAATTTATGAAGCAGCTTGGTGATATATGTCGACTTAGGAGCTACATATTGCATGCCAGAGTCAACAGTTTTTAAGCTTTTGTGTTCAAGAATAGATGGCTCGCCAGATAAAGAGTCCATAACACATTCCTCTATTGTAGAGCCAATGTTTACATCAAAACTTTGCATACTTGCTTTATGGGTTGAAGTAAAGGATTCGTCGTTATTTTCATAATTTTTGGTGTTATCAATTGTGAAAGGAAGACTAGGAACGGTCCCTTGCTCTACCCAAGCACCGTCATCATCACTGTGATACAATGATTTTATAGCAGATAGTTGTGAATGTTTTTCAAGAAAACTTGAATCATCTGAGCTGCTTTCTTCCTCTATGGATAAGCTCTCGTTTTCAGGAGATATGTCTGTCAATTGCTGCTCGCTGTCACTTTCTGCATTGACTACTTTCAAACCGCCAATATTGCCAAAAACTATGCTTGAAACGTCTGACACTATTGAGTTTCTTTTTGAAAACCCAGGTGCTGCTGAGCTTTTGGTATTTAAGTTTGTAGCTATACTTTCTGCATTGAAAGAATGAGCATCTGGCTCTGAAATGTTAAAGTCTTCCAGTTCCTCTAAATACTCTTCCAGTTCCGAACGCTCTCTTGTATGCCTTTTTGTAAAATCACCCAATAAGTCAACGCTTTTATGGGTTTCTGCTTTTGGATTATGTTCAATACCGTAACCGCTTGATATAATAAAATCCCCATCAGGTGTTCCGTTGCTATTGACAAAACTTGTGTTATTGTTAAAAGCCATATCATTACTGCTAAAAGAATTATTTTGAATATTTAGTTCATTATCAAGTTTTTCAAAAATGCCATACTCTTGAGACTCTTCATTTGTGCTTCTGTTATTTTGATGATCAACAAAGCCTGAAGAGTTCGTATATGATGGCAAATCATCATTGTCAACACTAGTGGCTGAAGATTCCGTCGTTGTGTCCCCATCCTCAAATTTGCCTTCATGATTTACAAAACTGCTGTACTCATTTGAATACTCATTAATTACTACAGGCAGAGCTTCCTGTGCATTGGGTGCTGTATTTTGGACATAGTATGCTGCGGTTGAAATTTCATTTGGCGTTTGAATATAAATTGAACTACTATCATCATTTTCTTTGTATGTAACTTGGCTTTCGTGCCTATTAATTGTGTCGTATATGCTATTTATATCCAGTGTGGGTGGTGGAGGTCTTTTGGATATGATCGAAGGATTAGTTGTTAAAGCTGGCTTATTTGATTGCTGGCCGGCAGGAGCTTTGCTTGAATTGTAAAAGCTACTGCTGGATCTGACCAAAGGTTTGGGTCTAGGCTGTTTGCTGGTTTCTTCATTAATTTTTGGAGATTCAGAAACATGAACTACAGAAAAAGTTTTGAAAGTTGATTTTTTTGGTCCATTGTTTTCATTGATGTTATTAGCTGATGATGAGTTGTTGCCTCCAAAAAACAACGATCTCCTCTTGTTGCCGTTACCTGAAAACATTATTAAATTTTTCTTTGGTTTGCTGGACTGATTTTGAAGTAATTATAAAAACCGTCTATTAACAATGTTCAAAGAAGTTTTAGCAGAGCTCATCAAAAAAGTTATTGGCGCTCATTTGAAATTAAACATTATAGTCATGCTTCTAAAGTGGATTAACGTTTCAAATGAGAAAGCAGTAAGCTTCTAAAAAAAGAAGCTCCGCCAAATATATGCGTGACAACTGAGAAAGCAGATATACAAATCAAAAAAAAAAAAAATATAAAAAAAAGCCGAACATCACGTGCAAGTAATACACGTCACGTTTGTATAACTAAACTATACTTAATGACAACGTCACGTGTTATAAAGCTATAGGCGCATTGAGCTTATGCAAATATGCTTTAACTGTTTCTTAAGACTCAGCCACAACCAAAGGCTATGCAAAAGAATAAGCCCAGTGTACATAAAGATTTAGAGAAACCATATAATTAAAACCTTAGGCACTTTGAATTGTGTGTCTTTTTTTTCATTCTACTCAGTAGCAAACGTCAAATGGCATTAATGGCCAAAACAACACTGAGCCAAATAAAATATAAATGTATATCTTTGCAAACAGCCTTAATTCCGTTCTGGTTCTATTTATTTACCCATCTTCGTCATCACATCTTTTCTAATATCGTTCAGTGTAATCAAAACATCATTTATTCCACCACCAACGGCAAGCACTTTAAACTCTCTTTCTGACTCACTATTCAGCTCTTTCATTTTCAGCTCATTTTTGAAATACAGTCTTGTGTCTTGAACATTTATATACGATACAACAACAATGTTTGCTGATGTTTTGTTTCCTGCTATCAACTCATTAATCAAAGTGTTTGAGTACCTTTTTACAGGCAGCTTTATGAAGATTTTGACAATTTTGTACGGTTTCAATTTTTTCAAGAACGTTAGAACACTCATGTTTTTGCTTAATGTTAGCAAAGCATGCTTGTCAATCTCCTCATCTGTTAAAGCTACTCTTTGCTGTTTAATTTCCACCTCCGGAGCTTTAGCAACATGCTTATTTTGTTCATCTAGCGCCTTTACTGGTACAGTACTTTCTTTCATATTTTCATTGGACTCATTTGATGCTGCTGTAAACGACGAAGTATCAACCTTTTGCTCAAAGTTTTTCGCTTTTAGCTTTAAGTTTTCTAATTTTTTGATTCTATTGGCCTTTCTTTCAATCAAAACCTTTTTTCTCTCATTTTTTTCCTTTAACTTTTTCAAAGCCTGCTGTTGTTTCAATTTAATTGCACTTATCATAGATCTTTTTTGCTGTTCTAAAAGACGTTTAAGAATACTTTGAACATCGTTTGATTTATATGTTAAAGAAGTGTTTAAAATTTTAACTGCATCTGTTTGCTTATTATTAAAAATGCTTTCTCCGCTGTTGAATTTTTTTAGCCTTGTAAATTCACCTATCATTTTTGTTTTTCTTTTTGTAAAGTTTATGGAATTTATTAGTGCTAAAACACCGCTAATATACTCTTTTTTTATCTTAACATTGTATATGCTGTATTTTGAAGTTAAAATCAGTTCACTCATCAGGCATTTGACAATTTTGATATTTTTGTATTTATTAAACTCTTTTGAAAAATCAGAATACTGGGTGTCCAAAATAAAATTGATTCTTATGTATTGCTCATCCTTAAAAACATGTTTCAAAAGAAGAATTAATGTATTGGCGTCCATGTCTGCAGTGATGTTTATGTATTTGTGATTTTCATAAACAAAAAAGTGTTTTTCAAAAACACCTAAATCATCGCATTTAGAAACAATTTCTATAACTATATCACAGTTCTTTTTAAAAGCTTTCAATGGGTTAAGTTTAACTTTTTTTACTTTACTGTCTTCATTTCTATTCTGCTGCACTTTTCTTTTTCTTGAATCATTATACATTTTTTTTTTTTAAAGTTATTGTGATATGCTTTGTGCTGGGTTAAGTTCTCCAACTTGTGTCTTTTCCTTTTTTTTTTTGGTAGAAATAATGTTTGGTTTGTATTGAATAAGTTTCTACTTTTTGTTCTTATTTAGCTTCATGATAGAGAAAGAGAGAGATTGTAAAAACTACGCTCAATCTTTTTGTTCCATCACACTCGTTATTCTTAAATTATTTTTAAATTAAAGTTCAAGTTTATTTTTAAAAAAAAATAAAAAAAAAATGTTGTTGTTTTTCAAACAAACATATATGGTAGCAAATTAAAAACCGCTTTTGCCGAAAATCCACCATTTCATAGCGTATCTTTAATAGGATGAACAACCTACCAGTGCTGTTTCAAACACTTATAATACATATGTCAGCTACATGGCGGTTAAGTCTTCTTAGCAAATACTAATTCAGTGTTCATCAATTATATTAAAACATATGATGATTAATATGCAACTAAACACTTGTGTACATAAAAAAAAAAAACTGTCACAACTCTCTTTTCAAAAAAATAATTAAATTTTATATATCATATTAATTCCAATTTGTCTATATATAATTTTTTTTTAGTAACAGTTTTATGACAAAACTGCTTTTATTTACTTATTTCTTTTGATTATTTGTTGCTTATATTCCTAGTCAAAATATTGAAAAAAAAAAAAACCTTCCATGGTTATCTGTGAACATACGTCTATCCAATTTATAATTTCTTAACTAATTTCATAACTTCTTCATATTCTTCTTTGTATTCATCGCTTTTACCCTTTTTGTTGCTGTTTGGAACAATAAACAAAGTAGAAGTGGCTCTCTTGGTGTTACATGCATTGCCTAAATCACTCTTACTTGGAATGAAAACGTATGGGATATTGTGATCTTCTAAAAAGACTGGTAAGTGTGAAATGACATCGTAAGGAAAAACATCACCAGCTAAAACAACCAAACCCTTGGAGTTGTGCTTGACAGCTTTTATGACTTCTTTGATACCTCTTTTACAATCTTTAGCTTTACTAGATTTTTTGATCAATTTAAGTAGCTTCTTGTTTAATTTCTTATCAGCTAATGGAGTAGAGAAGGGAGTGACAAATGGCAGTCTTTGTTCATACAAAGACTTGTCTTCCTTGGTGTCTTTAGATTCTTTGGTTACTTTAGCGCTTTTAACACTTTTAGATGATTCTTTGACTTTAGATGATTTACCCATTGTAGTTTTGGTTATATGTGTGTTTTTACTTTGTAAAAAAAAAAAAGAAAATGTTTTCCAGTTAAGTTAAGTTTTCTTTGGTTTTTCACTTAATTCTTTTTTCCTTTGACAACATCATTCTCATTTAGATCAATGAACAATAATTACTTCAATAAATTATTTTAAAAAAAAAGTAAAAAGCAAATAGGAAAAATTTGCCCAAACTTATTTTTCATGCTACTGACAAAAACTGCAAGCTACTGACTCTAATGAGATACACATTGGGTAAAAACAAATTCCCAAAAAAAGAAAGAAAAAAAGCAAACAGCTTATTAACAGCAATTTTAATAATAAGAATAATTATAAAAAAAAAAAAGAAACTTTTTTTAAAGCCCGCCTAAAAAATCCTATAAGGAAAAGCAAAAGAAAGCCCCAACGCTAAATAGACCAAATAGGGAATATTGAGTATGAGTTTGGTTAGTGCGCTGGGGATGTGATGAGAAACAAAGCTCACTGGCAAATGTCTTACATCCGAAAACAAAGGATAGATTTCGGATTTTAAATTAATGATTCTGCAAAAGTTTAATCAAGTAATGTGATCAAGCATATTCATATATACAAAGAGGAAGATGCACTGCTGGCCTGAACAACTTAATTATCTTCCAAACTTTTTCAGTTCCCAGTATCTTACCGGAGGGTATGTCACTAGTGAAACACCCATGGCCAGCCACATGGCTATGTCACCACCATCAAGTTTTTTAGCAATCGGACCAACCCAGTAAGTCTGAGACATTGATACTGCAATTACTGCTACAGAGCACAGAAAAGAAAATATAGCAGCAACACCCTTTGTCAACTTGTCGTAGTCATTCCATATTCCCCAGTTGTATCTGATTTTCAAGTGTCTCAAAAACAACAAGTGATCTTCTTCACTGACTTTTTCTTTGTTTGGGAATTCCTTGGTGTACAAATACAAGAAATTTCTTCTAAAAACAACGTTCTCAATAAGCAGTATTGTAAAGTAAATGGTTATCCAGTATCCAATCATAGGCAAAAAGTTCCCTAAAATAGTAGAGAAATGATCTCTTCCAACCACAGCAATGACCAGGTAAATTACATTAACAACAAAAGCCCAGACATATCTAGGGACTTTGCTTAAACGTCTAGATGCCAACTGAATACCAAAAGCAGCAGAGTATGTATTGATAATGTTATTAGAAATCAATGATAACAGCAAAATTATAACAAGGAATTTAGCAAAACCTGAGTTCCACTTATCAAAAGAGATGTACAGCAAGCCACCCATTCCATACTTGTCATACTCAGCAGCCCAATCCTCGTTACTCATGGCAACAGAAGCAATCATTAGGCCCAAGACACCGACAAAAGTGGTTGAAATAACTAAACATACTAGTGTAACTAAAAATATGTTTCTCTTTTTTGTTCTTTCTGGAAATAAAATGTAGTAGTCAGACGTAATACTGCCCCATGTTGAAGTGATACTGTAACACAAAGAAAAGAATGACAACTTTGCCCCAAGCATGCTCTCGTTGGTTGGTGTGCTGTAGGAATAAAGAGCTGTTTTGTAGTTGGCACCTGTTGCAATGTACATCAGGAAAAATACTATGGTGACAGGGATGCTAAAGTACATTTCAACTTTTAGTACCTGCTTGATACCCAAAGTTGCAACGGTGTAACTTACTGAACATATAATTAAGATACCCACCCATAAAGGAATTTTCTGATCCGAAATACTGGACAAGATTTCACCACCAACAACAGCATTGACAACAGACCATCCAACCACACCACAAATGGAAACTAGGGCTATAAACTTGACTAAGTGCACACCAAAAAGATATCTAGCTGTGACCATCTGTCTGCAACCTGACTGCGGACCCATGATTGCACAGTACGCAGCAATTACACATCCGAACCACATTCCAGTCAATCCAATTGTCAAGGAGCTTTTGAAGTCGAGCCCAAACACCAAGGGTCCTAAAAGAAAAGAGGACATTGAGGACAGACCTCCGGCTGCTGAAAACCAGAACCCTACAACCTGTATGTATAAATTGGTTAGCTCTTTGTAGCTTGTGATTTCACGCAACTCAGGAGGCACACGTTCTATGCCTCTGGATTCAACGATTCCATCAATTTTCGCAGAAAAGCGACGTATCTTGTTCCAAAGATTCATAGCTTGCAATTGGTTTTTGCTATTCAGACTATTATTTTTATGGGCTTCTACGCTTTTATTATTAACATTATCTCGATTGTAAGTCAACATATTTTTAGTTAATTCTAATGCTTAGTATATATATAGGTATAGACAATTGAGTCATTTGTTGTCTGGCACAGATGATTCTCTAAGCGCTTTTTTTTTTTTTTTTTTTCTAAACTTCTCCACTGCAACGTTTTTCTATATTTTTTCACTTATTTACTAACACACTAACGTTGCACCCGTGCGGCTTTTCCACACATGTGAACAAAGTTTTAAACAGCAAGACAAAAAATAACCGTTTAGCCTTAAAGCTGATAATGACTCATAGACAGTGTGCACAGAACAAAACTTTTGAAGACATGAATTGTATAAATCTTCAAAAAGACTTCAGGAATCTAGAAGAGATATGAATCGTAAAACAGCGCTATTGCCAACACGCATACGCGAGCATGTGTGCTATCTTCTGAGGATACGCTTCCCAGTTGAAAAAACACTGCGCCTTGAAACTCCGTGACTTTTTTTAGGCACTAGTTTGCACCAATTGCTTTAGCTTGTGGGTGGATGACTCTTCACAGGCTTCTTATACCTTTCGTGACCTCTTCAGCTTTTTACTGACCTCTTCAGCTTTTTACTGACTTCTTTACCCTTTTTACTGACTTCTTCACCCTTTTTACTAACTTCTTCACCCTTTGTACTGACTTCTTTACCCTGTTTCTATCCAGCGAAAGGCACGATCCGTTTTGCCGCACAGCATGTTTGGGAGCTCAACATTTTTAATCATCTTATTTTAACAACATTAACATCGTTGAACACTTTACTTTTCATAGCAACTACGTCGTTCGAATCTTTGGTCTTAGTTTTAACATTTTCAATAAAGTTGTTCATTTTTTCATCGAGGTCCTCCGTGCTGCTGTTTACATTCATCAAGTTGTAATTTCTTCTTATGTAAAACAATTTCATAATTTTTTTTGTTTTTATGCTCAAGATTATTTCGTCTATTTTGCTGCCTAAAAACTTGAAATCAACGAAATCAAAAACCAGCCACTTAAGGTTGACATGGTAATTAATGCTGTTGTTTTTCAATGCTTTTTGAAAATCATCCAATGTACCCACATAAAAGCATTCTTTTAAAGGAAGCTCATTGAACTGGACTCTTTGCAGATCATTGATTTTGTTTTTGATTGCCTCTGCTTGATCCTGTTCACTAACAATCACAACACATAGCGGCACTTTTTCACTAATTTTGAAACCGTCTGGCTTATCACCTTTTTTGAGATAATGGATAACGGGAACAATATAGCTTAGATAACTAACCAATTTCAATGGTGTGTTGTCCATACAGACCAGTGTTTTTTTTCTTCCCAAGTTGGAAGCTGCGTCTGCTTTGTCAATCAGTTCGCAAATTGTGTACTGTGCAAGGTTGTCTAATTTTAGAAAAACATTGTTTGAAATGCCCAGCTCCTCAAATTTTCTGATTGGATGGTATCTTTTATCGTAAACTAAGGTGTTGATATCTATCTTGCTTAGTTTGGCATAAATGTCCCAATCTGCTTTGGTCATCTGCGAGATCGGCTTATTTTTCAGGATGTATTCAAAAGAGTTTTCTCCCTGTACATCGGACGAAGCCGATCTAAATGCCTTTTGCCTTTTGGGGATTTTGGTAAGCTTGTCGACTTTTTTTGTTGTGCTTAAATTAAGAATTATGTCTTCCATGTCGTCGCTGGGCTTGTCGGTCTCACTGCCAGCGTGGCTTCTGAGGGATTTTCCAATTTTGTCGTCGCTGGGCTTGCTTGCCTCACTAGCGTTGCGACTTTCATTCAGTCTGCCGGTGCTTTTGGGCTTTACGATTTTAATGTCGCTTGTTTTGCTTTTAAGAAGCAACAGTTCTTTTATATCTAGCGGCCTTGACATTGGTCTGCGTGTGCTTGTTTTGCAGAAGTAAAGTTAGTCGTAGTAGGATGATTAAGTTAATTCAAAGCGCCAAAACACTTTGGTTAAGTGACTGTGCTTTTTTTTCCGTTGTGTAGATAGCCTAAATAATAAAAAAAAAAAGGCTGGGAAGAACAGACAGTGTTGTGCTTGTTTTGTAATGTTTGAACAGCACAGCTTCAGCGGAATCCAAACTTAGATATATATATAAATAAATATGTATATAAACAGGTGGATGAAACAACTTGCAAATTACTAAGGGTGCCTATCAATCAATTCTTGCGGTTCTGGCCTAAGCTTCTTGCTAGCAGTTCATGCTCATTTAAGGTTATGTCTCACATGACAAATCTTATGATGAGCACCAACATCAGTGCTACACTGTTTTTTTTTATTAGTTATAAAAACAAAAAAAAAATACCATTCATTAGCTGCAAGCTACCAGAGATCTTCACTACGCAAGAAGTCCATCGCTGCTTTTCCACGCGGAATACAATTACTTATCCAATAGACAATATCCGCATTTTTTTTTTGTTCAGAGTAAAGACCGCCCGCTTTTGATTACTTTTAAAAATTTAAAAAAGTCATTCTATTGAGTCATTTGGCAGACTGGTTTGAGCAGAATTCAGCACAGCAGCCAAGGAAAGCAAAGCCAACATTTTTAGGAACATAAACCAAGGCAACAATTTTCACCCACTGCTTGTCTACGTAGTTTCAAGCAACAAATTAGCAAGCAAAGAACCAAGAAAAACCAAAACCAACTAAGCATCACCACATTTGACCATGGGAGATTGCGCACCAACCTTTAATCCTCTATCGCAGCTGAACAAGCAGATTAACAACACCCATGCATTCAACCAAAAACAGTTTCAACAAAAACAGGCTGATCATGCCTCAAACCATCAGCTGCATCGTCCAGCTTTACACTCACCGCTGAACTCACATCTTTCAATGAACAAGCTGAATACTTCTTTATCGAATGTGAGCATCAACAGCTCTTGGAATCAGGAATTTCAAGACTCAAAACCTTTTGAAAGAAACACCGGGATGAGAAACAGCGATGTTGTTTTCAACAAGCTTTCTAATCCCAACCATAGCAGTGGTGTTCAAAGATCGATGACACCAGTTTCTCTTGAATCAACGCCCGGCCTGCAGATGATTGCCAGCCACCATTCAATGAACCAGATGCTAATGCAGTCACAATCAAAACTTTCTATGATGAATATGGCAGCTATGCAGCAGCAGCAACAACAACAACAGAATGATATTATGCAGCAAAAGGCTTTAAGCAAACAATGGGATCTAAAGTTCAGTGAACAAGAAACCTTGTTAGATGGCTTGGAAGTAGAGCAAGAAAAAGAAAAGATCATAACAAATGAAGTGCTGAATGACAGCCAAGAAAAGCAGCTTGAGAATAAGTTTGAAGAGGTTTGGCAAAATGCCACCGAATACAGCGAGCTCCTGAGAAGACAAGAAGGGTACAAGTTTTCCAACGAAGCAAACCAGTTCAAAGATGTTGCAAATTCGTATGAAATAGGTATTGAAATATTAAAACAAGGAGGCAAGCTGTCGGATGCTATTTTATGTTTTGAGGCTGCAGTTGAAGAAAACCCCAAGCATTTGAATGCTTGGGTACAATTAGGCCTGTGCCAAACAAAAAATGAAAATGAATGGCAAGGAATAACTGGGTTAGAACAAGCCGTTTTACTTCAGAAACAGCAACAGCAAAATGGCATTTACCATGAGGAATACAGTGGGAGAAATATCGATGTATCAATTGAGTTAGCAACCTGCTATATAAATGCAGGAATGGATTTGATGGCATTCAAGCTTTTTGATGAGTGGATCAACATAAATTATGACAAATGGGCTCATGACTATCTAAGCTATGTAGAGGAAAGAGCTTATGACAATGACAGCATTTTGGCTGATGAAGAGAGATCTCTTAATAGAAAGACTCTTGATAAGTTCGAGTTTGTTAGTGCAAGAAACCCGCTTGTGATGAGAGACAAGAGTTACCAAGTTATAATGGGCTTGCTAAACTACTGCCTTGATGATTACGATGCCAACATTGCGTGCTTTCAAAGAGCGCTGGAGCTAGACGGAAGCGATGAGATTCTTTGGAACAGGCTTGGTGCCACCTTGGCCAACAATGGTAAACCCAACGACGCTGTGCATGCGTACAAGGAAGCTTTGAGGATCAAGCCAAGCTTTGTTAGAGCACGGTACAACTTGGGGATATCCCTGATGAACATTGGCTGGTTCAAAGAAAGTGTTGAGTGCTTTCTGAGCTGTGCGAAGCTGCAGAACGGCACTGACGAAGTGAAAGTAGACCAGAAAAAAAGCGGCAACATACTAGATGGCCTGAACTCCGTGTTTAGAATGATGAACAGAATCGACTTAATAGAGAAGCTTAGCGCCTACAAGGAGGGGAATGTGAGTGTCGAGGTGTTCAGCAGAGAGTTCAAGTTCTGAAGAAAGTTTTGTTCGACTCGCATGCATGCGTTTCACACTCTTCGTTGACATATATGACGCTGGACCAAGGCCCTTCTTGCTCGGTACCAATGGATGCAAACGCACCAAGCCACGGTTGCCGGCACGTGCACGTGCTGAGAGATATGTTCTATGGGTTCGGCCTGGACTGCAAGCTCGGTAAATTTGGCGCATGTGTCGCCAGGATGGCCGCTGTGGTGTTTTTATGATTGCCCTATATATCTTCAAAGCATCTTCACTCTAAAGGTGCACCCTAATATATAAATCCATAATTTAACCTATGCATGCAATGCCTTCCAGGTTCGGTGCTACGCAGGCACGACCATACTTGGTAGCAAAACAAGCACGACTAATCCATCTGGAAAAAATACAGGCAAAAAATACAGGCAAAAAATACAGGCAAAAAAAAAAAATCAAAATAAGAAAAAATCAAAATAAAATTTTTTTTTTTAAAATAGCTTTCATTTGAATGTTTTGGTTCAGGTTAATGCCTGTAAATACAATCAGTGGCACTGAGTACTGATGCATGTTTGAGGTGTATTGGACAGGGAATATCTCTATAAATATGTTTTCTTCCTCTTTTCCCGAAAATTGACAAGGCACAAGACCAAAAACCACGTGCAATCGACCAACAAGGCTCACAGCATAGATCTTTGTCTGACATAAAGCCACAACTGCTGCAAATACACTGCCAAGATGCTTTTACCTATCAGCAACATTGTTGGCAGCACCAGCAACAAGAAGCAACTGTACAAGCTGAATCTGTTTTTAAACAACAACAAAAGAAAGATCCTGGGAGTGATCACAATGGTTTTCTTTTTGTTCTGGATCATTCCTTCCTCCAGCAGCAATGAACAGCACCAAGACATCAACCTAAACACCTCATCTTCTATGGTTTCCAGAGCTTTTTCAAGCGTTTTTGGAGCCACTAAGAAATCTCCAAAAATTATGATCATTCTGGCTGCTAACTCAGGCGGTGGTGTTTTAAGATGGAAATCTGAACAGGAGTGGGCCATTGAAAGATTGTCCATCACCAACAAAAGAAACTACTGTCTAAGACACGGCTATGGATTGGTCATTAAAGACATGACAGCTGCCAAGAGATATTCACACGAGTACAGAGAAGGCTGGCACAAAGTGGACATTCTGAAGCAAACAATGCGCGAGTTCCCTGACACCGAATGGTTTTGGTGGTTGGACTCTGAGACGTTGATCATGGAGCCGCAGTTTTCTCTGGAAGACCACATTTTCAACAGACTAGACAACATAGCTGAGAGAAGTGTCCAGCATTTCAATCCTCTTGCTATGCCTATAAACATTCCTCATGTTGATTACTCAGAAGCACCAGACTTGCTGATGACTCAAGATTGCGGTGGTTTCAACCTGGGTTCTTTTATTATAAGAAATAGTGACTGGTCACGTTTGCTGCTTGACATGTGGTGGGACCCTGTTTCCTACGAGCAAAAGCACATGCTTTGGGAACACAGAGAACAGGATGCGTTAGAGTCCTTGTATGCCAACCAGCCATGGATAAGATCCAAGACTGCGTTCCTTCCTCTAAGATCTATCAACTCATTCCCACCAGGTGCGTGCGTAGAGCAGTCGAACGATAAGAGATACTTTTACAACTCTGTGGAGAACGATTTCGTAGTCAACATGGCTGGCTGCTCTTTTGGAAGAGACTGCTGGGGCGAAATGCAAAGATACATGAGCATCTACGAGACTAAAAATAACAAGTGGTACAACAAGCTCTTTGGGATTTAGTTGCGCGTGCTGTTTAAAATTATATACTTGCTGTAGCAGTAGTTGCTGATGCCATCAAACCTTTATGTAACTCATTTTGCTTCAACTGAATACAATTCAGTCTGCGTCGATCTGCTGTAGCCATCTTTCATTTACTTTATTTTAATCAACTTTACTTTATTTTAATTTAGTTCAATCTGATTTTGCTTCGCGTCTGTTAATACAGACCAGCTCATCTAGCCAAACTTTCTTCAACCGGGCCTAATGCTTGTTAACCTAACGCCGCCGGCCACACTAAACGCATGAATGACTATCCCGGCTAAGTCCGAATATCGTTTGTTTACTTGCTAGCTACATTTGTTCACGATTTCCACCAAAAATAAAATTTTTTATTTAGTTTTTAATTTTTTTTTTTTTTTAAAATAGTTATGTTATTGTTTTCATGTATCGTTTTTTTTGCTATACTCTCTTTAACAAGCTGTTTGTTTATATTAAATGTTCATTTCAGCAGCTTCATGAAAATGATTGGTGAGATTTCATTGGGGGTACATATACATCATCAGGATACAATGATAATTTTACTTACTTACTGAATTAAGTTCACTAGTGATTGCCACTTTCATGCACTTTTCTTCTTAAGGGTCTAAAAGAAACCAAGAGGAAAGCATCAATTTGCATAGAAAACCAATACGCAAGATCTTCAAGTGTAGCTGACTTTTTTTTTTGGATACATATATATTCTTCTAAACACAGACAGAAACACCAATAAGCCTAAAAACAATCTGAAAATGAACAATCAGAACGGCCAACAGCAGCCTTCACTGAGATTACCTAATGGCAATGTTATCACGCACTTCCAGCTATCAGACAGCATCAGCTTCCCTGTAAACTTCACTATTGACAGTATGACAACAAAACTGATACAGCCTGACGCATCAAAGAGAATTCAAGACAACTTAACCAAGTTTATGGTCAATTTTTCTAACATGAAAAACATTGATATGAACAACCTGTTCAACTACAACGGCACCATCATACCGCCCATTATAATTTACACTTTTTACACAAGAGAAAACGATTTTAAAAAAATCAACTGGCAGCCTATCATTGAAAGGCTTAAGTATTCTAGTGGCAATACAGCTGGATTACTGCAGCAAATTGAGCGTATATGGACCGCTTTTGTTGGACCTTTCAGCTATTGGATTCACAATGACCCGCTGGTTAAAGAACAATATAAAAACAGCAAAACAGATATTGAAAAAATTATAATTGAACAGAAAGACAAACTCTCGCTTAAACTGCAATTGTCATTGAGAGAAAAATACGGAATCAACTTGCCTTTACCCAATCATCTACAAGCCAAAATCAATCAGAAAATGAGTTCTATGTCTAATCAGCCTAATATGCAGCAACCCAATGCCTTTAACAGCAGCATTATCAACAATGCCCAAAATAACATCAACAACAATGTTCAAAACAACAACACTCAAATGCTAAACCAAAACCTGCAGAATTCTATGCCTAATGCGGTTATGAACAGTTCTATGGCTTCAGATAAAGCAGCTCCAAAGAAAAGAGGGAGAAAATCTAAAAAAGAAAAAGAAGCAATGCTCCTCGCTCAACAGCAACAAGCAATACTGAATGGAACACCTATTCCAGAGTCTTTGACACCAGAGCCAAGCAATAAAAAAAAAAAGAAACCTACCAAAAAAGAGCTTGAAAAGCAGAAGAAAATGGTTGAGCAAGAAATAAAAAATCAAACTGACTTTATAATAAGAAAGATTGCTGAGAAAAAAGCTGCCATACCTAAAGTCATGAAGCCTAAAAGTCTTAAAAACTACAAACCATTAGTTTTTAATTTGGAAAGCCTTGAAAAAAACCCAGTGAACTTCAAAGAGCTTCAAATTGTTAAACAGTTGGAGTACCTAAGGCCAGATTTCAAACCGGATGTTTCTCAACCCCTTGATCAGTCAACACATACTTTGAATTCTCTGCTTGTTATGTCTTTAGAAAACTCTCGTTATAATGCAGAAATTGTTTACAACTTTATTGAAGATTTAGTCAAGGAAGCCGATAATTTAATAGTGGACCTACTGGAATCATTTATAGGAAGTGATGGGAGTAATGATACAGTTCTTACAGAAACGGAAGCTAAAACAAGGGAAAGCATTCCAAACATAAATGAAAAACCAATTGTTGTTTCTATTGACGCCTTAACTGGGATTGAAATAAAAAAAGAGCATACAGAAGATTTAAGAGAAGCCTTTGAAAATTCTATTGAAAAAGATGTTCAAGTTGAAAAAAAAGATGGCAATCATAGAAATACTCAAAGTAAAACGTTGTTAAAAGATTCTTTTGACGTTTTGAAGTCATATCAAACAAAATTTTTTACAGAAAGTTCAAGAAATAAATTCAAAATACAAGATGTTTTTATTCAAAACTTTTTTGATTTGAACAAACCTATTATCACTGAAAACTTTTTAATTAACCCATGCGAAGATGAGCCTTACTTTAAAGTGTTAAAACTGTTAACTATAATGACGATTTTTAGAAACATTTCAATGGATAAAGCTAAATTTTTGTCTTTCAATTACTTTTATTCTGTCAATACAAAAAGCAACGAAAAAGATTTTACAAAAAGCCATACTTCTTTTCCTAAATTGTTTAAGTTGTTTAACAGCTTTGTGCTATTTGGAAAAGATGTTCTTGTAAAAAATTCAAATGCAGCTATTTATGCCCAATACATGAAAACGTGGTTAGCATTGACTTGCAACATTTCCGAAGCATTAGAATTTAAACCACTTGAAGATTACAACTACGAATTTTTTGATGATTTAATGAACAACATTAGGTTTTTTTCTGTTGATGAACCTTCTAGCTTAGAAAAATCTGGATTTATTAATAAGCAGAAAGTGACCATTGGTGCTTACGTTTCCGATATATTTTTGAAGTTGTACTACACAAGTGAAGCAAACAGCAGATTTATGGAAAATTTGTTGAATAAAGATAATGATTTAACAGACTCGTTAATACGATTGCTAATGTTTGATATTCTTAACTATGATTCTATTGAGTGGACAAAATTGTCCTTTGACGATTTCAATTTTATACTCCCAATGATTCTTCAATCGTTAAATTGTGTTAAGTTGATTATTGAAAAAAAAGTCAATGAGTTTGAAAATTTAAGTGAAAAAGAGTTAAAGCACAGATCGAACACTTTCTATGCTTGCTTTAAAACTTGGATTTCTGAGTATGGATTTTTGAACAAGATGTCATTACTGTTTCAATTTTCTTACAAATTTTATAGAGACTTGCCAAATAAAATGAAAAATTTGAATAAAAGTCAAATACTTTTCATTGAAAGTACGTTTATAGGAAACTATGAAAAATTTTTGGAATCTGTTGTGACTATTTTTAATTTAGTTTTCAGTTTGTTAAAAACTTACCCAAATAAAGAAATTGAACAAAGCATAATTGTATTTGATTGCAATTTTATAAAAAAAAACATTATTTTAGAAATGCTGTTGTCTTCAAAGTTCAAATCTTTACAACCCAAGCTAATGATACTTTTAGACAACCAATACAAAATCCAAAAGTCATAGAAGCAAAGATTTTAATTATGCACATATAGCCAAAAGGACTGTTTTCAAAATAATATATAATTTTTATAAGCTCTGTTATTCTGACAAATTTTTCAGTTTAACCTTAATCTTGGTAACCAGATCGTCGTCTCCTTCAATTAATTTGTCTAGATCATCGATGTTTTCAAGCAAATTATTCCAGTTTTTGAAATGTTTCACTATTTCATACGCTTGAATCTGCGGCAGCTCAACTAAATTGTAAATAACTTCTTTAAGGTCAATTTCTTTTTCTAAATCAAAATCAGCGACATTTTCATCATCATCAATAATCTTTTCTTGCTGCTCTTCTTTTACAATTGGATCTTTTACTTCGCATTGCTCATCTTCATCGTCATCTGCAATGAATAATTTGCTTTGAGACTGAGATGGTTTGCTGCTAACAACATCCGGGGCAGCTGTTTTGCCCTTTAATAAACAAGCCGCTAAAGACGGCTCTTGCTGCCCGTGCTTTAAATTTAAAAAGATATTAACAGTTTGCAACGGAGAGCTGCTCCATATGATTCGTACATATGGAAGCTTTAAAAGAGTGTCACACAGCCTATCCATGACTCTCATGTCGCCATAATCTTGCAGCTTGAAACGCTCACCAAATTGCCACTCAATCAACAAAACCACTTTGCTGTAGTATTTACGCATTTGCCTTAATTGCTTTGCTAATCTTCCATTATTCAAAGAGGCATTTAAATCAGGAATACTTTTTCTCTCAACTGCAATATCGGGAGTCAAAATATAGTCACCTACAGTCAAAAAAGCAGGCTTTACGGCAATATGCCCCAGTCTTGATAGTAATCCTGGCAAAGGAGCATTGAACTCACGAGAATCAACAATGATGTGGCCAGGTTTCACCAACATATCTTGCCTGGAATTTTTGCTTGCATTTCTAAAATTTTTTTGTTTTACAATGTGCTCAAAGGAAGATATATCTCCTGCAATTCCATCTTCATCAACTCTTTTATTTGTTGCATTGTAGTCTAAAAAGAATTTCGGTATATTGTTCTTTTCTTTAAGTAATTTGACAAATGCTCTTTTTTCTCTTTTCAAAATTGTTAAATGATGCTGTTCTTCAACTGTGTCTCTGTAATAAAACAAAAAAATTTTTGTTTTTGAATGAATTTGCTTGTACAAATCTAACTTTCTTATAAACTCTAAGTTTGCCTCATATAAAATAACATATTTGGGTTGTAAAGCATTAAGAATAGTTTGTGATTCTTCAGAGCCGTATTTACAAATAATTATTGTTTGATCTGGCTTCAGAAAAGACAAATCAGCTATTTTGGTAGACTCCTCCAAGTCAGAGTCTTCATACTGTATCTCAATGTCTGAATCATTGACATTCTTGCTTATTTCATCGTTGATATTCTTCATGGAAACATTTTGAATTTCTATATCACCATCTCCATCCATGTTCCATAACTTTTCCACTTTTTTCAGTGAATCATCAGTTCTAACCCTACGTCTTTTACTAGCATCCAGTTTTATTTTATTTTGTAAGTTTAATGGATTTTTTGTAAAAGTAGTGGATAACTGAGGTTCATCATCTGCATTCAATCCCTGTGTCATTAGCTTTATAGCCATTTTTTCGTTGTTTTGCTCTTGCAACACTACTGCCAGCTTTCGAAGCATAAATTTTCTCAGATTGCTGTTGGCAATCACTTTCTTTAACTGGTTTATAGTTGATGTTTCATGGCACATAATAAGTATTAGTGAGTCTACATTTCTATGGTTTTTATCTTCCTGACATTCTTTTAATACATTTTTCAGCTGTACCCATTTTGGCTGCAACTCCAATCTATATTTGTCTGGTAAATCGCTGTCTATAACTCTTTTTTTTGCAGTGCTTATAACAGTGTTTGCTTCCTGTGTGAGTATCCATAAAGAACTTTGCTCATTGTTTTTTGCCATATCAATAACGTGCTTAAGGTTTCTATAAAACTGAACAGCATCCAATGAGTATATTTGAAATATGAACTTTCGCAGCTGGTTAATATCTCTTATTAAATTTTTACTGGTTGAGGCCAGCAAATGCTCAAAAGGCTCTAGCTTCATTGTAAGATATTTAATAAAATTGTCATTCAGGTAGTTCAGTTTTATACTGTTTTTTATTTTGTCTTTCAACTCAGGATCAAGATTATCTGAGTGATGTCTTGTTTGTATTAGAATTGTTTTTTCCTCCTGGAAGTCATTGATAAAATTCAGTTTGGGATCTAAGTTTTTTAAATGTTTTACAGAAACTATTAGTTCATTTATACATTTATTGATCAAGTCGCTTAGCGCATGCTGCAATGTAAGCATCAGGGGGGTTGGTGGAATTTTGACTTCTATTAAACTGCTGCCGTCTTCGCCATTAGCAACAAAATTTAAATCACCCATGATGGTTTCATGGAATCTTGGGTATATCAGATACCTGTCAATAAAAAAGATTTTGCTTGCAGTGACCAAAGGTTGCTCTAAATTTGTAAAATTTAGGACATTATCTGAAATACACTTGATAAAACCCCAATTGTTGTTTTTTTTAAAATGCTCAACAATGAAAACAATATTGTTGAATGGCTGTTCAATCAGCAGATCCGCGTTTATAATAAACAATCCAGTGACTTTGTTTAAATCAATTATACCATTAAGTATATCTACAATCAGCACCCTAGAAGAAACAGATATCAAACCTCCGTTTACGTAACAGTCATCGTAAAAAGCCTGTCTTTTTTCGTTCGTTAACGCATTGATGTTGCATGGAAGATTGACGTCGCTAAAGGCTGAGCTAGAGGTGTTGTTAAGAATAAGCTCTTTGAAATTGTTTGAAATCTGCTGGTCGATATTTGTAGTAGAATTGATAATTAGAATGACTGGTTTTTTCTTTTGGTTGCCTATACTCAGAACAAAAAGCAGATTGGAGATGATCAGATATAAGTCTAGCCCCTTGCACAGAATGAGCATGCAGTTTTGGAGAATGATCATTTCTTGCAGGATCTGGTACTGGTAGTCCAGTGTAATGGATAGTGTCACCTTGCATGGCTCTGTGGCCTGGTTCTGTTCGGTGTCTGCCATGATATTGCTGGGCTTTGCTGTTGGTTGGTTTTTGGTGTCTTTGAAGGGTGAAATAGCCGCGCTTGAGCACTGTTCCTAATTGGGACTGTGTGTCTAGAAATGGAATATGGAAACGGCATTTATGTGGTAGCGGTGCTAACGCTGGGGTTTGCTTTTCAAACGCAGAAGCTGCTTTCTGGGTAAATTTCTTTCTTTAACTAGTTCCAAGAGAAAAAAAATTCGCCCATGCCAGAGAAAAAAAATAAAAAAAAAAAAAGAAAAAACGAAAGAAAACGTAAAAGATCCCTGTGGTGGGTTTTATACAGCTAAGCACGTTTGGGCAGATTCGATGTACTTGCGTTAACACAGTAATACTATTGCTGAGAGGCGAGTCATAGGACTCAGAGATATATGATAATCATCTTCAACCAAAAATACCAACACGAAAAATCACCATTCATTGTTTGATTGTGCCGAGCTTATTTTTTTTTTTGTTCAGCAGATATACATTCATTAACAAATATACATATATATATATATATATATACATCATTATATTTGCACATCTCTTTAAACAGGACCGAGGAGCCACTATACAACACATAACTAAAAAAACTCCGAAATACCTCTACCGAATCTGGTACCAAAGCCAAGTGAACAACCAATTTTGCTATTTTCAAATCTGTTAGAAGCGTTTTAAAAAGCTCATCCAGTTACATAGCAAACAAACCGATGTCAAACATACTTAACATCTCCAACCTGCATGCTGAAAAATTAAGCAGCACAGGCACAAAGCCTTCAATCTCGCTGGAGTTTTTTCCACCAAAAACGAAAATAGGGCTGGACAACTTGATCAAAAGAATTGAGAGGCTAACAATAGCTCTTCAGCCTATTTTCATTACCATAACATACTCTCAACTGAACAACAAAAAAACGCTGGAGTTGCTGGAGCTAATAATCAAAAATAACACAGATGTTTTTAAAAACGTCAACATCTGCTGTCATTTGACATGCACAAACTCTGACATATCCATCATTAATGAAACTTTAGATAAATGCCTGCAACTAGGAATCAAAAATATACTTGCCTTGAGAGGAGATCCAATAGAGAACGACACCACTAGCCCATCCGCCCAGAATTTCAGATATGCTGTTGATTTAGTCAGATATATCAAGAAAAGACATGGCGATGATTTTTGCATAGGTGTTGCTGCATACCCTGAGGGCCACTACAATAACGAATACAACACCCAAAACAACATATACACCTCATCGCAGAACTATACACAAGATTTAGTTTATCTGAAAGAAAAACTAGAAGCCGGTGCTTCTTTTATCATAACACAGCTTTTTTATAATGTTGACAAGTTTTTGCAATTTTACAATGAGTATAAAATAATGGTGCCTGACTATAAGAAGTATTTAATGATTCCAGGAATAATGCCTATAAACAATTTTATGATTTTCAACAGGGCCACTAAATTGGCGCATGTCGACATACCTAAATGCATTATTAACAGATTTCCTATAGACATAAGAAATGATGATGACCAAGTGAGAAATATAGGTGTTAACATAATGGTTGAAATTATAGAAAAAATTTATAAGGAGACCAATCATGAGGTAAATGTTTTCCATTTTTACACTCTGAATTTGGAAAAATCGATAGCTCAAATTATATCTAAGAGCACTTTGCTTTCTCAAATATTAGAAGATTCAGACTCAGAAGAAACCGATACCTCTGATGAGGATGCTGTGTATACCAGCGACGGTGAGAATAATGACTTGGAAAACAGTGCTGCTCTTGGTTCAAGCACCTCGAATATTATAGAAATAACTCCTGAAGAAATTCAGCACACTGCTAAACCTACACACACATCCGAAGAAATCAAGCTTGCTTTAGAAAAGGACTCTGACTTTGACGAAGATGAAGACATCATTTTTGATTCAGACGATTCAGACGACTCTGATGCTAATGTAGAAAAAAGCGGTGTTTTGTCAAAAGAAGCTAATGAGCAAATTAAAAATTTCAAAGAGTTAAGTATAGAAGCCACCAATTACAATGAGGAAGACAATGATAAAGATATTGCACCTCATAACGTGCACTATTCAACCAAGGCTCAGGTGTATAAAAAACTTGACAATCCACCAAAAAGGAAAAGAACAAGGTCGTCTCAGTCTTCAATTACTTCGGGATTACTTTCTGCTTCTTTGAATAAATCATTAAAGAAAAAGCCTTTCAAACAACATAAAAAACTTTTCAAAGAAATATCCAAAGGAACTAATCCGCAGTTAGGCAAGACTATATTATGGGATGAGTTCACTAATGGAAGATTTGGTGATTCGAGATCCCCAGCGTTTGGTGAGATGGATGGATACGGGCCTACTTTAAAAGTTGCACCCCACAAAGCGTTGGAATATTGGGGACATCCAGATAGCATCTTGAATCTGGCAGAAGTTTTTGAGCAGTATTTGCTGAACTCAATACCAGGACTGCCATGGTGTGATTTGGTTGGATTATCACCTGAAACTGGGTTAATTCAGGAGCAGCTATTGGAGTTGATAAACAGCAAGCATTTTTTGACTACTTCATCACAGCCTTCTTGTAATGGGATAAGCTCTGATGACAAAATTTTTGGATGGGGCCCTTCAAATGGAAAAGTTTATCAAAAGGCATTTGTTGAATTTTTTATCAAAAAAGAAAGATGGCAAATACTAAAAGCTAAACTAGACAACAACGAGAAGTTTGGTTATTATTGCGGTAATAGTAATTACTTTGAATCATCTTTTTCAAGTGAAAAATCTTCAACCAGCCTTAAATCTGAAAGCAACTACAGCGAAATAGGCTCAAGTTGTGTTGTTACATGGGGTGTTTTTCCAAATTCAGAAATCCAGCAAACTACTATATTAGAAGAAGAGTCTTTCAAGGCCTGGTGCGAAGAAGCTTTCCAGTTGTGGAAAGAATGGGCTAAGATATTTGGCAGAGACACAATTGCTCACAAGTTCATTTCAGACTGTTTCAATGATTTTTATTTGGTTGAAGTAGTTTATCACGACTATAGCGATTTTGATGGGTTGTGGGACTTCTTATTAGAAGATGATGAAATAGACATGGATATGGTATAGTGATTTTATAAACATTTTTTTTTTTTCTATTTGTTTTACTTTTCTTTATAATGATGTGTGCTATTATACTTTAAGAATACGACTTCTAACAACGTGCACATTGATCCAGTCAATTGGCAGCTAAAGCGATCTGCTGTAATAAAGCACTGCAATAGATAAATGACCAGCAAATAAAAATATAAAACATTGTGCCATGATTTAAAAATTTATATATTGACTAGTTAAAAATGAATGGAGACACTAAGAGTACATGTTTATAAATTCCGGGATATAAGTAGCTTGCAACAGTGCATTAGTAACCATTTAAGCTCTGCTGGCAAAGTATTCAGTTTTTTTCAGTTTTTCTTTTTCATTTAAAACTTTTGATTTTGCTGGGTTACGAGTTTCTAACCCGTTTTTCCAGTAGTATATTAGCTTAGAATAAAAGTTGACATTCCATTCTGGTATCGCTGAGTTTGTGATTATTGTTAGCTGCGAATCATTTTCCAGAACCAGCGCACCTCTGTTAAACTTGATACCTCTCAACAAAATCTTTGTGCCTAAAATTGGCTTGCACAGTGGAACACAATTAAGATTCACCAATCTCGAAAGCTGCATTATGCCATTTTTGTCAGGAATGGTTATGCATTGATAGTACTTTCCTGTAATGTCTTGGAGAGTCAGCTTGATCACCAGGTCTTTAACTTTATAGTCGTGGTGAGACTCCTCCAAAACCGACATGTCACCGTCACCATTGTTCTCTATTTCGTCTACCTCAGTAAGCTTCTGAATTTTTCTTCGCTTTGCAGGGTTGCTGTGCACTTTGTCGGCAAACTGAACTTCTCCAGTTACTCTTTCCAGCAGGATTTCCAGCTGGGAAGTCAGTGACTGCGAGATGTCATCAATCATAACAATCTGAAACAGAAAATGATAGCTTGGATCAGTTGCAAACTGTGATATATCTGCAATATCTATTTTCTTTTTTTTTTTGGAAGAAGAGGCTTCAGGAATGATGTTTGATTGCAGGTACTTTGAAAACGGCAGCTTTTTGTAGCTGCTGATGAAATGCTGCAAAACATTGTTTGTTGAGCCTGAGTCAATAACAGCTTGGATTTGCTGTTTCGTGATGAGCGTGATGTCTTCCTTGACAATGTTCAGGGGGTTCTGAGTAGTGCTGTTCATGCAGGTGTGGTTTTCTTTGTTCTTATACTATGGCATGGGCAACCAACTCACTGCCTCTGATTTGATTACAGTTCAGTGTAGCGCGTGACCTAAGGTCAGTTGACGCTGATATTTCGTGTATCTCAATGCATATCCGTTCTACCAAACAAATCCGCTACATTTTTCGCACAACGTGAACAAACATTCAGCTTGTCTTTTTTTTCTCAGAAATATATTTAAAATGTTATATATCTGTATGACGGTTACTGCCAACCACGCTTTTTATTTACTCAACAGTCAGCGCAGTTTACAAACAGTTAAAGGTTGTTCTCCAAAAACTTATTTTTATCACCATATTAAAAGGAACAGACCCACAGCTTGTTTCAGTGACCAGACCAAAACACACCACAGGAACCATTGACAGCACTTCCTGCAGATATTTTGACTGATTTCTTTTTTTTTTTTTTTCTGAATTATCAACATACTTTGAGCTTTGCAACCACGAACCATTGGCATGACCATAGACAGCATCCTGATAATCAACAGGTCCGGGGGACTTATTTACAACAGAACTTTCAATGCCGAAACCGAAAAACACATAAACAGCAACGACATGCTGATCCTTGCAAGCACTCTGCACTCCGCATTCACGCTGACGAACTGCATCTTGCCTGACGCGCTAGCCAAGCATAGCCAGTCGTACAACAACCCTGGCGAGAGTGACAGGCAAAACGAAGTTCCGCTTACGTTAGAGGGGCGCAGCGACGACACGCTGCCTATTCAGGTCAAGTACTACCCAATTGGCGGCAGAGCAGGCGCCACACTGGCTACTGATCTGCTGAGGGAAACGACCATGAAGGGAACGGACCTGTTCACCAGCAAGAACATAAGCACTGGCGGTGCTTCTCCCGCCACTCTGACTGACCACCACCAGGTGTCCTGCCTCAGACACATTGAGACCGATGACCTTGACATATACTTTCATCAGACGATAACCGGGCTGAAGTTTGTGACAATCAGCAAAAAAAGCGCTACACGCCCGCGCGCTGACGTTGACCGAATGACTTGCTTCATGCTCAGAGTGTACTCCCTGCTGAGCGACTGCGTGCTGAAGGATCCTTTCTACTCCATAGACATGCCCATCAGGAGAAACAGGGTTTTTGAGAACAAGCTGCTGGCTCTTGTCCAGCTGGAGCAGCTGGGCTGATTCCAGCCCCTCTGCGCCTGCTGCTCCTTCGGCGTTAAGCTCAAGCCGTCTCTCTGCTCCGTGTAGCGCTCCTGCCTCCGCGGCAAAACTGTGTAACTTTTTTTGTTCACTCTCCCGGCGTGCTTGGCTCCTCCGTGTTTTTCTGCTGCAGCAGGGCGTGAGAGCGCTTGTCCAATGGCGGACTGGGCTTGCTACCACGTTATGCTCAGGGTTAATTCGGCTACGATTTTTTTTTTTTAGGTTTATTTATTTACTTATTCATTTATTTATGTCCTATATTTTTTTTACACAGTTTTTTTTTGGTCAATTTAAAAATCATCATTTAAGCTTTATGGCTATAACATAATATGTCACTTGTTCACACATGAGGCAGCCATTGCTGAGCGATTGTTCATGCTTAAAACAATCAGAATATTATGTGAACGAGGCCATCCAAAGAAAAAACACCCCAGCACCTCCTCTGCCTCAACGAAAAGCAACCCAGCCCACAGGCACACACTTTTTTTCTTACATTCTTCCTTTACTTGCCAGCATAAACCCCAAAGCTTCTCACCATTTAAACACATCCTCACTAGCCGCAATGAACAACAACAACCAGCCTTTGTTTGGCAAAAATTCTAGAGTCATCAACTCGCCTGTGAATCACACATCAATTGCTCGATCTTTGTCTCCTATCCCGCCAATATCGCTGAACAGCATCAATCAGCTGCAGCCTTCATCTGCTCTACACCAAGTTACAAACGCCGACTCTTCCATCCACAACCCAAACAACAACGGCCTATACTCTATTCCAAGTGTCAATCCGCACTCGCCATTCACAATGATGTTCAACAACACAGTTGGTCAACACCCAAGCTCTGGTGTAGGTCTAAGATCAACAAACACCAATGCAATTATAAGCAATGAGCACACTCCAATTAAGTGGATGAATTCTCCTTTAACCAATTTGAACAATTCAAACGCTCTTAGCAGCAACCCAAGTCACTTGTCTGTTTCTGGAAAACAGAGCAGTTATAACGGTGCTCCTGCAAATGCCCCGTCCCCAGGGTTAGTAACAAAAAGCTACAAGTTTAACGACAACTCCAAGGAAATACACAAGTCCATTCTTTACATCAAAAACAAAAAACAGTTCAACACCTCCAAAAAACTCATTGACTTGACTTTTTTTGAACTGCTGGAAAGATTGTCTGACCGCACTGTCCACATGCGTTCCAGCAGCCTGAAAAACAGCGAAAGCAACAACAGCAAGTCTTCGTCTTCAGTTGTGACTTTTGACGACGACCAACATAACTCCAAAATAATTCACATATCAAATCATAAAAACAAAAATAACAACAGGAGCTCAGTGAGTCTGTCATCTGTTTCTATAGTGTCGCCGAACGATTCTACAGCTAAAAATAACGCTTTAGCATCAGCTGGCTTAACCAAATTAAAAAGCAAACCAGGGTCTGAAGACGGCGCTTCTGTGTCTTCAGTTGATTTTTACAAGCAGTGTGAACTATGCCCTAAAGTATTTGATGATCCAACCAACTTTAAATTGCATAAAAAACAGCATGTTATCATGAACGGGGGAAAAAACGTTTGTCCAAAGTGTTTCAAAGGCTTTGCAAGAACTGATGCCATGAAAAGACATCTAGGAACTAAAACTTGTGAAAGAAACAGAAAAAAGCTCATAGAAGAAAATAACGGTGTTATGCCTGCAAGACCACCAACGGAAATGAAGATGGAAAGCGAGCTGGATTCCTAGAAGTACGTTCTCGCATTTTGTTAATTCAAATGGATAAATTTCTTGTTATATACAAATATCTATATAGATGCTTACATATTATTTATCACTAAAAAAGCTATAACACAGTGTAAAAATGATATTTTTTAAAATCCTTTTTTCCTTATAAATTACAAGCATTATTAAACTAATAAGAAAGCTTGAGATGTATCAAAATAGTCAATGCACACTGGAAAAACAGAGTACACAACTACAAAATTTTTAATGGAAATGATTCGGTTTAAATTTACACTTAACTAAATAAACCTCATTAAAAAGTTTTACCAGGGGTGATTGAAGGAATACCATCGTCTTCAGGAGCATCATTTTTGCTGTCAGTAGATAATAGAGTCTTTTGTAGTTTCTTTTGCAAGTAATCGGTGGCTTTTTCAAGATATTCAGAGTTTTGAATACCGATTTGCTTGATAATTCCAGGAACTAAATCAGTAATTACCTTGTATTCGTATTTTGCATTTGATATAGCAGTTATAGTATTGTTTTCGGATTGGATAACTGTTGGTTTGCTGATCAATGTAGACTCAAAATGTATGATTTTTCCGTCATCACAGAAAAAATTGATTTCTCCAATTCTTGGAAGTAAAGAACTGTTGTGTTCTTTCATAACTTCGATTATTTTTTCTGTTGTGCTTGTTGTAGTACTTTGAGTAGACTTTTTAGCTATTCTTTTACCTCCTACTTTAACAGTTTTATTTTTGGCAGATAATTGCTGTAGCTTGGCTAGTTTAGCAGGGTTGACAGGCATTTTGGATAGTAAGTTGTTTTGAGTTTATCACTGGTGTTTGGTGCTTGGTTATTATATTTTTATTTAAAAATATTCCTCTTTAGTTGGCATAATCATGTTTTAAAAGTGTACACTGTTCAGCTTAAAGCGATATTGCAACCTAAGACCATATAAAGACATCTGAACAAATATTAAAATTTAAAAATAAATAAAAAAAAAAAGAACTTGAAATTTGAAATGGAGAAAAAAAAAACTTAATTGCAATTTTGAAAAAAAAAAAAAAGAAAAGAGCGGCGAAAAGGTTCATTTATGAAAATATTTAATTATAATTATCAGATACTAAAGTCCGAAATTTGCAAATAATATTTAAAGTTTTTCAAAAAACAGAAGTCAGTTAAGCTTTTTAAATAAGGTAATAGAATGCATAATTGAAGTTATAGTAATCAAAGTTTGGGTTTTAAATATCTTTTTTTTTTTTTTTAAATGTTTTAAAAACCAGCGATTACACTGGCCATGCAAAAAGAGCTGGAAAAAAAAAAAAAATTCATTAAGCAAACATTAAAGTTAAATTAAGTGCAGCAAAAGTAAGACTAATATTATAAATGTTTATTTGATTATTCTACAGACGGTTTTCTTTTTCCAAAAATCTTGCTTAGTTTTTTGTGCTTTTTTGATCCATCAGACACTTTTCTTTCACTTATTGGCATTAAATCTTTGAGTTTGTCCAAAGATTCAGGGCTAGCTGTGTCTAATTTAAACTCGTCACTGTTTGCATCATTGTAAGAAGACTCTTTTACCATTGATTCACCAACAACTTCAGGATCAGCTTGAACAGTTAAAAAACTTGGTATTTCAGTTATTTTTTTATCAGAAATTATCTTTTCTTTGGTTTCTTTTTTCATTGTTAAATTTACAGGCAAAATCGAGCTACTGCTTTTAACATTATTACCAACATTATCAATCAATGAGTTTCCATTATACTCAGTCTTTACAGGTGCTTTGTTAAAAGAGTTTTTAATGTTGTTTACTGAAATTTTTTTAGGAATCATAGCATTGCTGTTATTAAATTGGCCAAACTCATCAAAACCGTTTGAAGAAACGTTCTTGTTCAATACATCCTGCTTCATTTTAGAAGCAGATGGCAGCATAACAGAGCTTCTGTTTTTTCTTGATGTTTTGATGTACTGAGGATGATGTTGTTGGTGAGCTGTGTACACATTGCTGCTTGGCATAATATTTCCCGAAAAGTTTCTTACATTAGATCCGCTATTAGTGCCTCCCATATTATTCAAGTGCCCATTGACTGGCTGGCTAACAGATCTTGATTGGTTTGGCAATCCCGCGTAGCCATTTAAATTTGGCTGAGCTGCTTGAATATACTGTTTTTGCTGATATGGTGCGTTGCCTGTAGGGGTTAGTGGTGATTGCTGTGAGCTATTTGCCATCATATTTTGATACTGATGCTGTTGTTTTAATGCGGTTGGGACTTGAACTCGTTTATTTGTTATAGTACTCATGGATGTTTTTCTAGGTATAGGCGGGAACTGTTGTTTCATTGGGGGCGCTGGATAAACAACATGTCCGTTGGAATTTTGCATTGGGTTGATTTTGTTCATCATGAATACCCTTTCTCTTTGTTCCAATATCAGTTCTCTTTTTTTTAGTTCCAATTCTTTTTCTTTCAAACTATGCATACTGATATTTTGCTCATTTTCAATTGTAAGATCAGCATCTTGTTCGTAAATTTTGTCATCATTATAAATACCATTTTGTGGTTCCATACTAGAATCTCTTTCATTGATAGCTGTATCAGTTGATCCTGTGCCATTGGTGTTGACTGGCTTTTCTGGCGATCCGTAATAAATACCATATTCAGTAAACATTTGTACCTCCTGCAATGCTTTCATACCTGCTTCCGTATTGCTTCTTGGTGAAGCAAACTGAGAGTTTACACCTTGAATGGATCTTCTATTTAAAAGCTGTTTTCCAGGTGGTGTTTCTAGTTCGTCACCTTGAACGTTGTTAGCATTAATATCTGCGAGAAGTTTAGGTTGCATTAAACTGTCAGGTGGCAAAGAATTACCAGGAGTCTCGACAGCATCAACAAACTCATTCATGTCATAGTCATCTTCACTGGTAATTAAATGTAGCTGCGAATTCATGCTTTTTCTATAGCTTTTTCTGTTGGTGTTTTCAAATTCAATCTTTAAAGAGGTCAATTGTTCCAAGAAATCGTTCTTTAAGATTTCTTCTTCTCCCAGTCTCTTTTGTAGATCTAAGACCTGAACTTCTAACTGGTGTTTCAAAGAATCGTTTTCGTTTGTTAAGATTTCGTTTCTTTGGTTTAAAACATCGTTGTCTGTTTGATATATCTTCAATTTATCAGCAAGGATGTTCACCTTTTCATTCAAGTGAGTTTCCAAATCGTTTAATTTTAATGAGAGTTTTTCAAGTTTTCCATTGTACTTGTTTTTAGGTATGAACCGTGAGCTTGCATTGTTGTTATAAACCCTTAGTTGTTGAAGAATAGAATACAAAAACTCTAAGTAAGGAATTTTAATTTTCAAATCATCCGCTAACAAAATAGGATACAGAATGTTCAAGTCAAAGTTATTTGCCATGTTTAAGTCAAATTGGTTGATCTCATAGTTAACAAGCAGATGCTCATTTTCTTTTTTATACAGCCACTTGAAATATGCTTTTAAATTTTTCAAATCTGGATCTTCCAAGCCTGTTTTGCTAGTATAAATTTTGTTTATTTCATTAAATAAACCTTTTATCAAAGGCTTGCACAAAATGAATTTTTCTAAGTTTTTAATGGAATCTAGCTCAAAGATAAGCATCAATGACTGAATAACAATATAGTGGATGCTGTGTTTCCACAATTCATTGTGAAATGCGTCTGCATTGGTGCTGCTTTGAACATCAACTTGGTACGGCTTAAAAACTTGTGTCAAAAGCTTAAGAAAACCAGGTTGATCAGTATCATAAGCAATAATATTTTTGATGTTATTTGTTGTTAGTTGATAAGAAACAGTGCTGGATTCACCTTCAACTTTTGAAACCAGTGGTTTCAGATTAATGTTTGATAAACTGAAAAAAATGTCCTTGTGTTTGTTGAATTTTTCAGGTACAGCCATTTTGATAAAATCATGTAATGGGATAGTTCCGGTGTTTTCTATAATAAGTTTTGTGTTGGCATGCAGCAAAATCTGATTGGATATCAAAGCATCTAAATGGTTGCTACACTCTTCCAGGGAGTTGCATTGCAAAAAAATCAGATCAAAGACTGATGACAAGGCGTGCTGGTCTGATAAAGACTTAACATACGTTAGTGGTTTGTTTTTAACCTTTTGGATTTCTAGATCATTAATTTTGACATTTGAAGTTTGATTCAAAGAATTTTTGGAGCAGTGTGTGATATCAATATCTAGTTCGGTCTGGTTTGAAAAAGCCCAGTTATAGAGGTGGATTATAGGCGAGTCTCCTATGGTTAGGATGTTGTAGTTCATGGCTGTAAAAAAAAAAAAAATGCTGATTGTAGAACTTTCAAACGGTGATTTTGAGCGTGTAATAGTTAAAACGTCTGTGTGGATGCTATAAAAAACGCTTGCTAAATGAAAAACGCCTACTGAATAGAGACTAGTTCTGCAGCCCTAGAAATGTGTTGTGTGGTTGGGGCCTTTTATTGTTCAAAAGACCAAAACGAAAAGCTTTTAGAACAATATAGTAGTTATACTAAACAGTTAACTTCACTCACTACCAAAATTCAAGCTGTCAAGACAGGATACGATTTACCAATGTTGCGCTCATTGTTTATTACAAACGCCATAGCCTAGCAGCTAAAAAAAATTTTCATAGTGTATTTTTTTAGTGAAAAGAAAAAAAATCCATACAAGTGCAATATTTTACGTGAGTTTTCTTTTTTTAAATTTTATTAATAGATTTTTTTTTTTTTTCTGCTAAAAGCCTTTTTAACTCCATTTAATAATGGATAAATTCAGACTGTTGCGGTTGATCAAGAAAATAAACAAACAAATAAAACTCACTTGGGCATTGGCGTTTGTGAATAACAATAAGAAAAATATTTCAGCTGCGCAGAGGTTGGCGATTTTTTGCTGTTCAATGTTTTATTTTTTTTTTGTTCTCTTTTCTGTAAGTTCAGGGTTTAGATCGCAGTGTTGTGAGTAAGTTTTCTGATGCATTTTCAGGTCTCACACACGGCTAAACCGTTGCATGAAGGGTGCTTTGGAGGCAAATGTTTTGACTGTTAATTGGAGAGCCTGATCATGCTAATAAACAGAAAAACTAGCTGTTGTGTATTAAAGGCACAGTGCATATGTGAGACTGAATGCGGACTATGCAGTTTTAAAAACTTTTGATCTAGATTTTCAGTTCAAAATGGCATGCGAGTATTAAAATATATCCTTTTTTTTTTTTTACTTCCTTTTTCGGAAGCATAATTAATAAGGTTTGATCCAGTCCGCAATGCTTTGTTTTCCAGCATTTCAGAAGAACGCAGCAACTACTGAGCCTGGGCACTGTTTTGTTTGATCTTTCTATTAGCCTTCTACTTTTCTTTATAGAAAAAAAGTGGTATATTTTTAATATCTTGGAAGAGGCCTGTGCGTTTGCATAACGGCTATGTCATGTATTCTGTTTGAATAGACTAAGCAGATCATGCCTTCGTTACTACATTAAGCATGATTTCTTGTCGGGTTTACTGTCGCGCAGTTTGCCACGTTTTCGACTGCAGCCTTACAAACCCCAGAAAAATCGGAGATTGCAAAAGCTGGTTTCGGATTTTGCAGCTTTCCAGAGCAAATAAACATGTAGAGTACTAAACAAGGGAGCCGGGAGTAATTGAAAATTAGGCTATGATCGTCAAAATAAATGAAAAAGAAAAATCCATCAAAACTTGGTATCTTCACATTGAGAGCCATTTTTTTCAAAGCCAAAACGAACATGGCAAAACAATTAAGCGATCTTATTTCACTTATTAAAAAAACAACTGCATTTATATGCAACAAAGTTAAGCTCTTGAAAATCAGGTCACATGCGCGCAAGCAGATAGGAAAATAAAGTTAGCGTTTTTTTTATATTTAATCCCGTTTACTTTTATTCTTATTTGGCATTACCTTTTTTCAGTTTTTCACCGTTTGTCAAAAGAAAAAATTTTATTATTGCTCATTTCCAGTTTAATTTATTTATTTTTTTTTTTTTTAAAAAATAATGAAAGCGATAGATGTTCATCATTTAAGATTCAAAGATATTTCAAATTAAATAAATTAGTTTGTCTTTCAGTGCTTTGACTTTATCTTGCGCTAATCTTTAATATTTGACATAAAATGCGGTTGTACACGCCACTAAACTCTTTCTTTAACAAAAAATTTTTTTTTAAAACCCAAAAACATTCACCAAGAATGAGCGAAGATAATAGCAAGCCACTGCCAGGATCTGATTTTAAATCAGTTCATTTCAGCCAAGTAAACAACAACGAGCCTTCCCAGTCGCTTTATTTTGTTCCTGTGTACAGTGGACAATGCAGCGGCAAGCAAACACTACCATTTAGTAAAGAGCATTTCATCCAAGCAATGGAGCATGTCATTCAGCTTCCAAATATCAACAGCACCATTATTTTAAGAGCCGATATCTTAAGCACTTTTACTCCGGACATGGATGCACCAGCTTTCAACTTTGATCTTATAAAACAGCCTATCAACGAGGAGTACAATGTGCAAAACATAGCCGATTATGAAATGAGACTAAAAGTCATTCCTGAAGGATTCCATTTGCTAAAAGGTTATGTAAGAAGAATGTATCCAAGAAACCCATTTAAAGACACAGTTATAAATCAAACATGCCTGATATTGCAGAGCAACATCAACGAAAATGAAATTATAGTTAATTACACTCCACATATTGAGCCAGCTCAAGATTGCTGCAATTCAGCAGCAAGCTTAGACACTGAAATGAATAAAAGACCGTTTTACATTCCCAATGTTCAGTCCATCAGTATCCACTATACACCTAATGAAATAAAATGCTTATACTTCCCTTTGAATGCAGAGCAAATGAATACTGATTTCCAAGACCCTAAAAACAGGCTAATAAGAACTTCTAAGAAGCTTCTGGAAACAGCCGTAAAGCACAGTATAGGTAGAAAAACTGGCTATGTTAAACAGTCCCAACACGATAAAGTTGTTTCTAAAGAAAGATTTCAAGACAGATACGTGTTTTTGAAGCAAAAATACGGAAAGTATTTGTATGAGAACTGGTGTGAAGCAACTGATCCTAATAAGCATGTTTTTGAAGAAATAGCCGTGGCTGCATTTTTGATTGAGTTATGGATTTTAAAATACGGCCAGGACGTAGTCTTTGATTCGTCCAAGTTTGAGTTTAAAGATCTAGGTTGTGGAAACGGCTCTTTGGTTTACGTATTGATTATGGAAGGAATTTCCGGTGAGGGAATTGATGCTAGAGAAAGAAAATCATGGTTGGACTCGAAATTGTACCCTGACTTGGTCAAAGAAAATATAAAAGCGCAGCTTTTGGTTCCTAAGCTGTGTTTGTCCAGCAAAGACGAGTTTCTGGTTCAAAACAAAAACTTTGATCCCATCTCAAAGAACTCAATGATAAAATATACCAAAAATGATATAGCTGAAAGTCCCATGATCAATACAATGGATTGGTTTGATCACAATAGCACTGGAAAAATCACGTTTGTTGTTGGAAACCACTCCGATGAGATGACATGCTGGATTCCTTTGCTTGGCTATCCATTCATGGTGCTGCCATGCTGTTCACATGACTTCAATGGAAAGAAAAAGAGATACACAACAAAAAAAGGAGAGAAAACCATTTCTGTTAAGTCAAGCAGCAACAGTGGAAAAGGTGAGTCAAAATATGCCTCTTTGGTCGATCAAGTCATCAGAGTTGCTTCTGAAATTGGATGGAGTAATATAGAAACTCAAAGTATAAGAATTCCGTCGACTAGAAACATTACTATAATAGCAACTGAGCATCCACAGCTGAATAAGATTGATCCTGAGTCGTGCATCTGGCTACCTGATGAATGTCAAAAAATTGTCGACAGCAATGGTGGATGCTCTGAGTGGGTTGAACAAACACTGGACTTAGTGCTAAGCCAGTACAATAAGCCCAATTCCAAAAAATAAAGTGCATGTGGCAGACAGAAATAAAATATGTTATGTAGCTGATTCACGTTTTCTTTTCACCCTCTTGGCTGTGCTTGCATGTGCTGAGTACGTTTGCAGCATAAGCATCTTTTCATGTAGTAAACGGTTTCTTTTGTTTCAAAACATTTATATAAATATATGTATATCCATATTCACGCCTTAGAACTTCGTTTATAAACAATCTTCCATCGTTCATAAAATTTATTTTTTTTATATACGATTTAGCACATCCAAATGCACAGAAAGCTTTTCTAAAGCGCTTACCAAAAAAAATTTTCAGAATAACGCCTTTTTACTGCATTTTTGGTGCCTGATTTATAAAAAATTTTTATCGCACAAAATCATAAATATAAAAAAAGTAAAAAAAAAAAGGTCATATAAATAATCACTTGTTCACTGGTCTTAAGTGATGCGGTGCTGGCAGTTAAACAAACATGTTATTGATCCTTCATCACACATCATGGGCTTTCACTGAATTAATGTGAAAACATAAATTATGAAAGAAAAACCATACAAACAATCACAATCTTTCACACACACAATGTCAGGTTTACCATCTGTATACGTTGTTTCTGCTAGCAGAACACCAATCGGCTCTTTCCAAGGAAACTTTCAATCCATCGGCTGTGTTGAACTAGGAGTCACTGCTGTCAAGGCAGCTTTAGCCAAGGTTCCTGAAATTGACCCTTCCAAGGACGTAGACGAAATTGTATTTGGTAATGTTCTTTCCGCCAATGTTGGTCAAAACCCAGCCAGACAAGTTGCCCTAAAATCCGGATTAGGCAAGCACATTATTGCCTCTACTGTTAACAAAGTATGTGCTTCAGGTATGAAGTCTTTTATCAATGGTGCTTCTTCCATTATGTTGGGTACCAGTGACATTGTCGTAGTTGGAGGTACTGAATCTATGACCAACACCCCGTACTACTTACCACAAGGTAGATCTGGATTCAGATTTGGTGAAAAAATTGCCGTAGACGGTATTCAAAGAGATGGTTTAAACGATGCTTATGACGATCAAGCCATGGGTGTCCATGCTGAAAAGTGTGCTTCTGATTACAACATTACTAGAGAAGAGCAAGATGAATTTGCAATCAGCTCATACCAAAAAGCACAAAAAGCACACGAAGAAGGCAAGTTCAAAGAAGAAATTGCACCAATAACCATAAAGGGCTTCAGAGGAAAACCAGACGTTGTTTTTGACAAAGATGAAGAGCCATTCAGACTAAACGTAGACAAGTTGAAGGCAGCCAGAACATGTTTCAAAAAAGAAAACGGAACAATCACTCCAGCCAACGCCTCCCCTATCAACGATGGTGGATGTGCTTTAGTTTTGGTTTCCGAAAAGAAGTTGAAAGAACTGAACTTGAAGCCATTGGCTAAAGTTTCTGGTTGGGGTGAAGCTGCCCATGAACCATGTGACTTCACCTGGGCTCCTTCCTTGGCTGCTCCTAAGGCTTTGAAGCACGCTGACTTGGAACTAAAAGACATATCTTTCTTTGAATTCAACGAAGCCTTTTCAGTCGTTGGTATTGCCAACACTAAGATCCTGGGTATGCCAGAAGACAAAGTCAACGTCTACGGTGGTGCTGTTGCTTTGGGCCATCCACTTGGTTGCTCTGGTGCCAGAGTCATAGTCACTTTGATCTCAGTGTTGCTTCAAGAAGGAAACGTCGGTGATAAGGGTCTAGCTGCTATCTGTAACGGTGGTGGTGGTGCTTCCAGTGTTGTTATAGAAAGAGTTTAAGCAGGGAAGCGCAGATCAAGAAGCGTATTTCTGTTTTTACTGTTTTCAGGCTATATATGTATCTATTCATTCTCTTTTTTATATAATCAAGCAACCAGATTTGCCAGCACGCAGTCCAGCGCTGGGTGCAGTCCTTCTGATGCACGAGAACAAAGGAGCAGCGCAAAATTAGGTTTGAAACTTCGGATCGAAAAAGGCTGAAAAAAACGCTTTGTTGAAAGAAAAAAGCACTGAGCCATTCTGCGCTGCGGGACAAGGCACGCATTGGGCGGCAAAAACATGAATCAACAGTTCTGTAGCGAAAGGTGAATCAACAGTTCTGTAGCGAAAGGTGAATCAACAGTTCTGTAGCGAAACGTCAGTCACCAGTTCTGTAGGGAAACGTCAGTCACCAGTTCTGTAGCGAAACGTCATTCAACAGTTCACCAAATTAGAGTCAGCACTTCACCAATCCAGAATCAACACTTCACCAATCCAGAATCAGCACTTCACCAATCCAGAATCAACACCTTCTCGCTCCAGCCACACTCAACAAGTCACCTAGCCACACTCTGCAAGCACTCATCCACCGGTCTCCTCTCGCGCGTGGGAAAAACCCTCACTGCCAGCGCCTCAACAAAAAATGGGGTGAGTCTTTTTCTTGCCGCACAAATCACATGAGGTATTTTGTTGTTGCTTTTTTTCTTAGGCCAGTCTGCAGCATAGTCAGCCGCGCATGGGCTCTCCTGGATCCAACGCTTGAAATGGGCCACGGCGGGAAAAAAATCATCCCATATGCGCCTCTGGTGATAATTCCTCTGCTGATAATTCCTCGCCTAATAGTTCCTCTAATTCTCCGCCATCAATGGGCGCTGCCTCGGTACACCATCAACAGAGCAGCTGTGCATGGTTCTGCTGACTGAACTAACTACTTGCTGCCACATGATTGCATGCAGCGTTTTTTTTTTTTTCTGACATTTAAAAATTATGTGAGCTGATTAAGAATTTAAATATTCACTTTTGCATGGTGCAATTCCATGGACAATCCACCGTTTATTCACCTGTTTTTTTTTTTTTATCCTGGCAATCGTTTATATTATTCAGCAGAGTATATATACATGGCATGTCTACTCTCATACACACGCTAGCGCCCAACTGCCATCTTGCAACTATCAGTTGTTCTGTCTTACTTGAGTTTTGATTCAATCAACAACAGCATTTAACAACAACCAAATACTACTTTTTTTATCATCAGCCCACCAGCAAGTTAAAAACACAGAACTTCGAAGCACACGCACGACTGCTCCTTCATTAACACCGTTTTTTCAACCAGAAAACAAACCACGCGAATGATCGTTAATGCACAAATCAACAACTACAAAATAGTGAAGCAAGTAGGCTCAGGGGCCTTTGGTCTGGTCTATCTTTGCGAAGACATAAACGACCCCTCAAAGCAGTTTGCCTGCAAGGCAATTCTGAAGCAGCAGCAAACAAACAACGGGAATGACAATGCTAACTTGAAAAAATCAAACATCTTGCAGACTCAGCTGTACCACTACTTCAAATCATTGGCTTACAAGATATTTCTTCCCTCTCTGAACTTGAGCTCTTTAATGAACATGCCGCTTGACCAGCTTCAGCATGAGAACGCTTATTACAAAGAAATAATTCTTCATTTAAAAAGTAACCATCTGCCTAATGTTGTGAAGATAAGCGAAATTTTAGAGTCATCAATTGCTGTTTTCATCTTTATGGAATACTACCCTATGGACCTGTTTACTTCGATTGTTGACAACCAGCACTTCATCAACAACCCTTTGCTAATTAAAAAATGCTTCATCCAGCTAGCCGGTCTGATAAAAAACCTTGCCGACATAGGCATATACCACTGTGACATCAAACCAGAAAACATCCTTTTGGACTCAAATGACAACATCAAGTTATGTGACTTTGGTTTGGCAACAGATAAGATATTTCTGAACCTTGACACATGCGTTGGTAGCAGCTATTATATGGCTCCTGAGAGAGTTGCTGGTTCTTCTGACATAATCAAAGAGCATGTCAACAACACAAAAGTTAACCAGAGACTAAAACTTTTGATGTCTTTTTCAAATGGAAACCAATACCCTACCATTGCTGGGGACATCTGGTCTTTAACAATTATATTAATGAATTTGTTAACAACTAGAAACCCTTGGCTAAAAGCAACTCCTACAGACAACACTTTTTCTCATTTTATTAAAAACAAAAAAGTTCTTTCAAAGATTTTAGATTTATCAGATGACATGTTAGAACTTTTAATAGGCACAGAAAGCATGGGGGAGAGCTATATTGCCAAAAACAAATGCTACAATAATCTGAAGGACTTTGAATCTGATATCCTTGCAGGTGTCAAGCTTCATGGGATTATGTCATTGAATCCTTGGGAAAGGGGTGAGACTGAGGTATTAGAATATTTTATAGAAAGAATTGCAAAATCGGAGCAATTTCTTAAAGATTCAGTTGATCCAAAAACAAATAAGCCTATTAAAGGTGGCAGATTAGGTTTGGTCAGACCATTGGAAGACTTTGAGATAGATGACATTTTGGAAAAAAGACCTAAGCAGATTTTTAACAACAATCAAGTTGACGAAAGTGCAAAATCTTTTTTTCGCAGCAACGGCATCCCAAACAGTTTTCAGGATGTAAATGCAAATGAGACGTTAATAAATGCAAAAAATGAAATGAGCTACGAATCTCTTGCAAATCATTTTTACTCTCAAAACCAGATCAACAACAACTTTGCTAACTTTGGTTCTCAAAGTGCAAGCAATCTGCAAAAACAATTTCCTTTTAACTCAGTTTTAAATTCAAGAGAAAATACAATGAAAACCTTGTCTTCAACAGGATCGACTCTTTCACAAGTTAACAATCTGTTTGAATTTCAAAATACTAATTTTTTGAATTTCAACGGAAATGAAAGTGCAAATCAAAATAAGTACAATGAACAAGAATCTTTTTTTGATTTGAGCCTCGAAAATGAGGCTTTTTATAATAATGCGTCTGAAGATGGTCATTCAAAGTTAAACTTTAACATTAAATCGTTTTTGAACAAAATCCACTCATACAGTGATGCGTTAGACCAAGACGTAGACATGGCTATGAAAGACTCGATTTTTTCTCATTTGAAAAATCCACAATAGCTTGATCGAAATTCAAAAGTATAAACAAATCAAATTGCAAGATAAATAAGTAATAAATCAGAAGCTTTATTTTCCTCTTTTTATTATTAAAACGCTTATTTAAAACATTTTTTATTTTTCAATTACCTGTAAATATGTATATAATCAAATATGTAGGTTTTCTGTTTTTGTTTGTATCGAAATCATTTGCAAAAGCTTACATAAATTATAACAATCATTTTCTTTTAACAAAGGTCATCAAATATATACAATTCTTATGTACTTATCTATTTATTTTTTTTATATATAGGGTTTTTTGCAAAAAGATACAAGTGAATCTCATTATATATGAGGTTCTTCTATCATATTAATCTAAACTCTAAGCTTTCATTTGTTTCTTCTAAGAAACCGGCAGCGACCAAGTTGTGCAGTTCGTGTTTGATTGTTGGCACATGGACCCAGCTTAGTTCATTAAAAATCAAGTCCAATGCCAAACTGTTATTAAAGTCTTTGTCGTTTGAGCATGGGTTTCTTTCGTCTTTGTAAAGTTGGAAAATTTCCAAAATTTGTGCTTTCAAACTTCTAGATCTTAACAGCTCAAATGAAACGTCAAATGTTTCAAGCAAAACATGGTGTTCTAAACGGCCATCGACTGTGATCACCCTGCTGTTTGGTTCATCCTCGTTGCTTAGAGGAAGCTCTAAATCGGCAAACTGCGAGTTCAGCATGTTGGCCTTCATAAAATGGCCTTCTCTTCTGGTCAATCTCATGAGAATCTCCTTTGGAGAAGCGTAAATCATGATGAAAAAAAAGATTGTGTTAGGGTTCTTTTCACTAATGTACTGTCTATATTTCTTTTTCAGCGAGGAGCAAGTGATGATGCATAAGCCGTCGTTCATTTTGGCTGAGCGTGTGGACTCGGAGCTTATGCCTTCTAACCAGCCCCATCTGTCTTCATCACACAGCGGAATTCCGTTTGACATTTTCTCTATGTTTTCTTTTGGATGCAGTCTGTCGCCCTCCAAAAACTGGGCATTGGGATATTTAAGACGCAAAAGATTTACCAGTGACTCCCCGATCGTGGACTTACCGGTCCCGGCAGTTCCTCCAATGACTAAAACGGTGGGATGTGTTGACATGTTTTGTGTTTGAAGCTTTGATTTAAAATTGAAAAAAATGGAAATTGAGTTAAAACAGAAAATTCCGGCTTGTTTTCTGGAGATGCTCAATTAACAGTGTTGGTTGCTATAGCTGTTCTTGTTGTATGGTGTTCCCAATACGTCTCTTTCTAGCAAATTGCATTAAAAAACTATAATCAATTAAGAAAACTGCATGGCTATTATAGCAAAGACTACATGCCCTTATATATATGTACATATAGCCCCTCAAGCCTTCAATGCCTCTGCTTCCTGATAACAAGTGCTTTCTCACAGCGGCAGCAATGCGGGGTTGTTTATGGCTGTTCCACTTACCGCCTTGCCAGAAGCAAATATTTTTTCACTGTCACATTTCCGCTCCCAAAAAAACTGCTTGCTGAAAAAGTGCGGAAGACTCTCGCCCGTCTGCTCATCCCGTTAGTCCATGCCGAACAGCTGCGACACGTGAAGAAAAGCGGCACGAGACTGAGGTCAGCCAAACTGTTAAGAGTACGCTTGAAACAAGAGCACTAAAGCCGTTAGGCATTAATGCGGTCAACTGTCCAGAATCAGCAGCCAAACCACATTAGAAGCCATTTGCGTATCATCAGTGAACGCTATTTACAAGTTTGTTTAAAGAAAAAAACAGTAGGTTGTACATAAACAGGCATTAGCAGCTACCCTAGTGGCTGTGCGATATGGCTTCCTGGCATCTCTTGCAGACGTTTTTCCCACTGTTTTCGTCAACAGTCTTTTTCCAGCATCTGCTGCAGCTCTTGTCAGCAGCTACCTTTATTTCTACAGCAATGTGGTAAGAGCCAGTTGCGGTCTCCACTACTTTTTTGGCATACTTCTTTTTGGCAGCTTTTTGCCCTTCGCCTGCAGAGTCCTCCTTTGAAGCAGGGGCATTTGTTTCTTCTTCCTCAACCAACACGGACTTTAGTTCAAACACGGTATCGGGTTTAGGCACATTTTCAAATTTAATGTTGCTCACAGGAAGCAGCTCTCTGACAAGCTCTTCATCAAGACTGCCCACATCGCTAAGTTTAATCACCACGTTGACGTCAGTTGTCTTGGTGATGTTTTTGTTATGCTCGCAGAAATGACTGAAGTTAAAGTTGAATTTGTCTTTGATTTCAAACTCCTTGCTCAAGTCTTTAGAGCTGATCATCTTTTCCGCACCGATCCAAGGTTTAGTAAAAGGCGACATTCCCTTCAAAACACGTGACATATCCTCTGTTTTCATGCCGTCGTAGTCGTATATCAAATCCCATACCTCTTGGAACGTCAAAGGCATAATTGGGGCCAGTGAATATCTCATGTAGTCTACAATATACAAAAAGGTGGATATGATTTGCTGTCTTCTCAAAGACGTGTCTTTGTTTTCAAAAAACAAAACGTCTTTAGTCGTTGGAACATAATTAGTGTTCATGGTTTCATTTATGGTACTGACAACAACTTTAACAGCATTGTTGAAATCATACTGGTCATAGTACTTCTCAATTTTTTCCAAATCACCTTTCAAAATAGACAAAATGTATCTGTCGTATTCTGTTAGCTGCTCTAAAGGCAACATCTGAAAATTTTCTTTGTTTGTTAAAGTAATATTTCCAATCAAATATTTCAAAAAGTTTCTGATTTTTTTTATTTGCTCAAAAGCTAAAGTGACAGATGATGCCGCGATTGATATATCGCTCGTGTAAGAGCTGCAGGCTAGTAACAACCTCAAACCATCAACGTCCAAAGATAGTAAACCTTTTTTCATTTCTCCTTCAATAAGTTCTGATGGCTTGATAACATTACCCTCTGATTTAGACATTTTTCTATATTTCTTATCCAAAACAAAACCGTGTGTTACCAGCCTTTTGTACGGAGGGGATCCAGCTGTTGATAACATTTTCAATAATAGTGAGGATTGGAACCATCCTCTGTGTTGATCGCCCCCTTCCAAATACAAATCAGCTATGATAGATTTTTTACTTTCCAAAACTTTTTCCCCTTGTTCATTAACAAATAAAGCATTTTCAGTATTACCATCACCATCTTGCAAAAATTCTAGCCCATTGTTAAGGGTTTTCCAAGAGCTGCCTGAATCAAACCATACGTCCAAAGTATAAGTACATTTCTGTAGTTGCAAATCGTCTTTTTTATTCATTTCATGCATTTCTGGGGTAAGCCATATATCAATGTTAGAATCTGTTTTAGAAAACCAAGCATCAGTTCCTAATTCTTTCATCTTTGCAACAATATGATTAGTCAATTTTTTGTTAATGTGGAAATTTTGAAATTTGTCAACTAAGCAAGGAATTGGTAAACCCCAAGATCTTTGACGAGACACACACCAAGCACTTCTGTTTTTGACATAGCTAGTCAATGTGCCTCTGGCAGATTCTGGCTTAAACTTGACAACGTCAGTATCATTAATGTTAGAAACAACTCTTTCAATGTCATTTTCAATTTTGATGTAAAGTTGGGAAGTCAATCTAATGATTACAGGTCTTTTAGATCTCCATTCATACGGATATGAGTGTACGTAATCGTGTTCATGCAACAACATGTTCTTTTCTTTCAAAAATTCTAAAATAGTTTTCAGCGTTTGTGGAGACAAAACTTTTGGTTTGTTCATTTCACCAAAAGTAATTGCATACGGCCAGCTAGACTCTGTTTTAGATCGATCATAATCAAAGCGTCCTTCAGAAGTGACTGGAGTGAACATTGGTAGATTGTTGGCTAAACCAATAGCATGATCAATTTCACCATGTGCTGGAGCTATATGAACAAGACCAGTACCCATGTTGTTTTCAACTTTATCATGTCTAACAAACTTTAACGCTTTTGAGCTTTTGAAAAAAGGGTTTAGATACTCCAAATCTACAAGACCATTTTCGCTTTTTCTGTTGAAAAATTTAAAATCTTCGCATTTAGTAAATCCTTCCAGTTTTGGGATTTTATCAGCTTTAAACAGGGTCTCTTCAACAACGTACTTTTCTTTGATCCCTTTTTTTCCAACCAAACAGTAATTTAAACCTTCATGAACTCCTATGGCTTTGTTTGCTAAAAGAGTCCAAGGTGTGGTAGTCCATATGATAGCATAAACATTATTCATTCCTTTAATAGGAAACTTGACATACATACTTTTAGAAACATGCTCTGGGTTATAAAAAACTTCAGCATCAGATAAAGAGGTACAGTGTTCAACAGACCATTTTATTGGTTTGGCTTTAGAATAAATAAGGTTTTTTTCAACCATCTCCTTCCAAACATCCAATTCATTAAATTCGTACTTTTCAGTTAGTGTAGTATAGTAGTCATCAAAATCAGTCATTATAGCCAGTTTTTTAAAAGATGCTTTTTGAATTTCGATTTGTTCAAGTGCCATATTTCTGCATGCGTCTCTTAATTTGACTGGATCTTTTTCAATTGGTGCAAGCTTTTGATTTTTAAATTCTTTGCTTTTTAATTTGTCATTATAGTTAGCTATGACTTTTTGTTCTATAGGCAAGCCATGAGTATCCCATCCAAATCTGTATTTGATGTATTTGTTTTTATGCAATATATTAGATCTGTTAATAATATCTTTTAAAGTTTTATTCAAAGCATGTCCTAAATGAATGTCACCATTTGCAAATGGAGGTCCGTCATTAAGAATGAAAATGTCATTTCTTTTTATAATATCTTTTTTCGACAGCATTTCCTTTAATTGTTCTTGATACAAATCACTGGAAACTTTTTTGGTAAGAATTTCATTTTTAGCATTGTCTATTTTGTATTTAGACCCATTTTTAACCTGAAAGTTAGTTTTAGGAAGATTGATTGTTTGCTGATAAACATGCTTAGCTTCGTTTGAAGTGGAGTACTTCACACGATTACACAGGTTGCGTAACATTGCAGAAATATCTTTAATATTCAAACTTGATTTTGGGTTTTTTTTGACAAATATTTGTTTTTAACTAAATTTTAACAAACATGTATAAACTAAGATACATGTTTTAAATGTGATTACACTAAAGATTTACTGTTAAATTTTTTAAATGAAGTTTAAAATTGTTCAATTATTCAAATTTAATTTAAACATTCACATTGTAAAAACTCTGGAAAAAAAAAAAATTTAAATAAAATATAATAAAATTTTTTAAATTATTTAAAAAAAAAAAAAAAAAAAAATTACTAGTGATTGGCATAGAAATGAAGTAATCTAGCAAAGCATCGATATAATAAACCTGTTAGTTTCAAGTATATGAAGTTAAAACTCAAGTAAATTAATCAACAATAAAGTTTATTTATTCACCTCTTTCATCTTTAAAAAAAGATAAATGGATGATTACAAAGAGGAAGAATGCAAAACCTTACAGCCTTTTTTTTTTTTTCAAATTATAATACCCATTAAATTGTCTATTAGCTTATGAGCATCGCAAAAACATGATTTTATCATACAATTCATTTCGCTATTTGCCAACACAAAATTCTGGCTTTTATATTAACAAAAGTATTCAACTGCATAAAACGGTTTTCAAAAAATTTTACGCTCAAACAGCTAAAAAAGAGTCTCTTCATGCACCTAAAATTACATGGAAAGCTTCAGTGCCGTTAATAAAGCTTCTGCCTAGAAACATAGAGGACTTGAGCCAAAATAGCATTTTTAATGATCTTTTGAAAAATAATTTTAAATTACTTCAAAAAAAATATAGCATCAGTCATGTGAAAGAAACAGAGATCTTTAAAGATGATGTAAATGCTTCTATTGAGCTTGGTTTTAAAGATGACATTGAGCCGTATGCGAGATTCAAATTTATTCAGCCATCAGAAAACAAATCAAATACAGCTAAACTTTCTTCTTCTAATGCTGACCCTTATTTTGATTTAAAATTTGGCAGTTTGTTGGCATATCTCTCCAGTATGCACTATCAATTTCAAGCATATAATCTGCATAGTCCATTTGTATCAAGCAAAAATATCGGTAAAAAGCTTGTTGTTTCAAACAACATTTTTTTTAAATGTTATACAAATATTAGTTCCTCCAAACTGCAACTAACGCCATTAAAAAATTCTTTTATTAAGTACTATTCAACTGAAGAATCTGATATTAAGGAAGTGTTATTAAAACAGATGAAGTTTTCATCCAACATTCATGATCAAAATTTTTTTTACAATGACAATACATATTTAGTTCTTAAAAACAGCTCAATACTGATTTTTTACAAAAACAAACAAACAAGAGATTCAGTAATTAGTAAGCTTCAATCGGTTTATTTTGTTGAAAAAAGTAATGTCTTTAATCATATGGATATAAAAGGCAATATAGTTTCTCACCAATCTAAAATTAATATTTTAAAAAAAATTGCTTTGACTGATACTCATTACAGCATTTTAAAAAAGTTAATTATGAAAAGTTTTAATTGGACAACAGTTTATCATACATTAACAAGCTATTCAGGAAAAGACGGAAATGAGCATGCATTAAATGTTGTTAAAGCTTTAGATTCAGATATATTTGAGAATGTTAAACAAGAAATTGATGCTGTTTCCGACATCGACACCAAATGGATTATAAATCAGTTGAAATTTATATCCAGAACAGAGCCAGAGATAAAATATATTACTGCACTAATCAAAAATTATGAAGATACAGAATTTACAGCAGTTTTAAAAGTTGTGTTGTGGAGAGCTTTATTTAAGCTTTGTTTTAATACTCCAAATGCACTAGATTATTCTGCTAATTTTAGCTCTGTAACTGGAAAAAATCAAAATAAATGTTACTACAATTTACCCCACAAAGACGAAAACAACAAAACATTTCAAGGTACTAAATACACCGTTAATCTGTTTACAGATGCGAGCTTGATATCTCAATCTGCAGGAACAGGCCAAATGATGTTTATAAACGGAAGGCTAGCTTACATGAAATCTAGCATTGATAATAGCATATTAACACACGTTCAAGAAGCTGAATTTAGTGCTTATGCGGAAGGATTGAGACTAGTGGATATCACTAATGCTTTTATTAAAAATTCTTGCAACAAAAGTATGAAAATTTGTCAAACATATGTTGACAATGCTATTGTTATCAATGCTATTAATTGTCATAAAAAAAAAAAATATTTAAAAAATGATCTTATTATTTACAAGTATTTGAATGGTATTGATTACAAAAACTCTACAGTTGAGTACATACCAAGTGAATACAATATTGCTGATGGGTTAACAAAAAAAAGATTTAATCTAAACCTTTATGGATCAATTTGGCTGCAACAGTTTGGGAGAGCTCCGTTCCATTCACCGGTAAATTTTGACAAAGAGTATGTGCAGAAAACTAAAGCTACTTCAAACTACTTGAAAAGCTTGGTAGATTCACCCACTGGTTCTGAAGCGGTTATGTCTTTAGAGAAAATGGAAATTCTATATGAAAGTTATTTAAACGAATGCAAAATAAAAGAGGAAATGCTGGAGGGAATTCAATACATTGCAAAGCAATTTCTTGAAAAACTTGAAAATATTGACAAAAGTATTCTTGATGCATGCAAAACTAGTCGAATGAAAGATGCAGATTATCTTTTCATAGCTAATCAGCTTGACCAAAAAAATTATTTTCCAAACTTTTTTAACGAAAACTACGCTGCATTGAGGATTTTGGACAAGGAATTAGACTTTACTAAAGAACTGGATACAATTTTGAACAGTTTAGAAAGAATGAAAAGAGCTGATGTAAGTAAAGTATATGATCAAAATGATGTTATTAACAAGTTGATTGATCAGAGAAACTTAGAATTAGAGCTTTGGGAGACTGCGTTAATGGATTTTAATACGGAAATAATTTCCACATACAATGAAGAAGAAAAAGCTTCTTATGAAAAAGTTAAAGCTAAATACGATGAGCTAATTATTGCAAATAGAAAAAAGGAAACTGAGCACCAAAAAAGAGTTGCATTTTACAAAAATTCAGCTGCTCAAAAGCTTGAAGTCAATAACAACAACAGAATCAAAGAGTTAAAAGATGAACAAGACAAAATTTTGGAGCAAAAAAAAAAAGAAAAAGAAAGAATTAAAGATCTCGTCAAGAAAAATACAATTAAAGATTTAAAAATGCAAGCAAGCATTGATAAAAACAGGCAAATGATACATTCTGCGTTAAAAAGCATAAAAGACGAAAACAGGGAAATGGACTTCATGAGAGAAAAGAGCTTGCTAGAAATGAAGCGTATAGAGGAAAAACGAAGGCTATACTATGAAAATGTGAAAAAACTAAAAGAGGATTTAAAAATGATTCAAGAAAGTCAGCAAAAAGAGCATACGGAATTATCTCTTGATCAATTTGAGGCTTTCGGTGAATTTTGCATTGGGTTTGACGTTGAAGAACATTATTTTAGAGCTAAAAGTCCTTACAAAGATAACAGAGATACGTCCAAGACTGTTAAGCAATCTGCCAAAATGAAAAAAAAGAAAAAGATGTCAGCAACTCTTTTAATGGAAGAAAAGCAAAAAAATTATGAGTTGGAGCAAAAAGAAGAACAGAAAAGGCTTGAACAAATGAAAAACCGGAAAGAGCTCACGGATATTGCTTTAAACAGACTAAGGATGATTCGTAAAAAACAAAATAATGAAAAAGAAGGAAAATGGTGACTCCATGAGCATATATATATATATATATATACCTTACAATTTAGTTTTTGAACTTTACAACTATAAACAATATAAAAAAAGTGACTTGTTTGTGTTTTTTAAATGTAGGTTATATACAAGTTGTGACATATAAAAAATACAAATCTTTGAAGGAAAAAAAATGAAACGTTCCAAGGGATTTATAAGTAAAAAGTAGATACTTGAAAATCTATTTATTTTTAGTTTGTGTGTATTTGAATGGTTTTCTGGTTGGTGAAAATTCTCCGAGTTTATGGCCAACCATATCTTCTTGGATTTTAAATTTTATGTAATCTTTTCCGTTGTGGACTTCAAATTCTAAACCAACAAATTGTGGAAGAATAGTGGCAGCTCTGGCTTGTGTTCTTATTGGTTTTTTGGCTTGCAAGGCTTCTTTTATAGGCAAAGGAACAATATTTGGGCCTTTCCAGACGGCTCTTTTTAGAAGTATGCTAGATTGCTTGAACATGGTATGAGATGTATATGCTTTGTCTTATAAAAAAATAAAAAAAAATTAATAATAATAGTACTTGGTATTAGTTGCCGAAATTCAACTTCTCGGTAACGATGTATTGATAAATTCAATTTTGTTTGGTGTTTTATCCAACTTTTCTTTTTTGCAACTCACTTAAAAGCATCCTTTCCATTCAACGAGTTTGAGATGTTTTTAAACTGTAATGGCATCTTCATCATCTAAATCTTGTTGTGAACAAATTTAAAAATCGCAAATGAAAAAAAAATAAAATAGAAAAATTTTTATTTTTATTTTTTTTGTTTTTTTATTTCAAAAAAAAAAAAAAGTACCAAAACAATATTTCACTTGTGGCTTACAAATTAATGTGCTTAAACTTCGAGTAGCGCTTGGTAAAAATGTGAGCAAAAGATCTTATCTAATATTCAGATAAGCGATACAGTAGTTGTTGATAAAGAGTTAACAACCCGAAAGAAATACCCCATTTAACATACATGGAGGACACAGAACTGATTGAAAAAAAAGTACAAACGGTAAAGAGAGATCTGCTTTTGTTCAAGGACGCGTTTGTTATCAAAAACAGCCGTTCGGACAGCAAAAATAAATTCAACGAGAGAAGCAATCCACGAGAGTGGATGAGCAACTTTATGAAGCTGCTGTCCAATCAATACTCGCCTTTCATTGAAAAAGATATATCTGTTGAAACAAAGATCTTGTTGAAAATGGTGCCACAAGCCAGCTCAGAAAACGAGTGGGCCGTCTGCGTACAGCACCTGTTTGGAAAGGACATGGCCCACCTGGACCCTGAGACATACAATTTCAGCAAGCTGAAGACGCTGATCCAAGCGATGGAAAGAAAAATCACGTCTTACATGCTGAAGGACTTTGCTTTGGAGCTCCTGCTGCTTAAAGGGAATGCCGACCGCCAGGAAAATGCCATCCACATAGAAAGCATCACCACGCTGCATGAGCTGTACCGTGCGCTGCTGGCCAACGACAAACTGCACGACAGTTTCATACGGCTGTGGTTTGCCACATACGAAATAAACGAGCTGAGCGATGAATACGACTACAAAGCCAAAACCCTGGACTACTCGTTCCTCGACTGGCACTGCGTTATCAACGAGATGACCAGTGACTTCATGGAGCTGATGTCGAGATACGACGCTACGCCGCTGAGCGAAAAGGACTTCTACAAGAGGAAAAGCAGGCTGTATGCGGCAATGAACTATTACACACGGCTGCTCAAAACCAAAAACATGAAGCCTGAGAACGTTTACTTCATCATCAAGTTCTTGTCGCGCCAGGGCCCTGATGCCCTGCTCTCGCTGAAGAACATAAGCGAAGAGATGAGGTTCTTCGTTCCGCTGGAGGACTGTGCCAACGGCGTTCCTATTACAGTAAACTCAACAGCGAAAAACAGCTTCCGCGTAGTGCGGCCGCAGACAGGGACGAAGCGTGCAAGAAGGACATAGGCACATGTCTCGGCGCTTTTTTTCACGTGCCTCAAGCCAGCATGGTCAGGTGACTAGCGTGTTCTCTTTTTTCAGATGGTTGGAGAAAACGGCATAGTCATGTGACTTAATAAAAAAACTTGCCAGTCACATGTCTGTTTATCTCCGTCGGTCACATGCTCCGGTTTCCGTTTTGGATTTTTTTTCTTTTTTTTTTTTATATTTTTTTTTTTTTTCTTTCAACATATTTCACTCATTATTTTTGTTTATTCAGCTAGTGAAATTATTCACATTCACTTCGTACCTAAAAAGCCAGTATTTATTCATATTCCGCTTTTTTTTAGCAGGCATTTTTGTCTTTTTTCCGCTGTACAGGCGTCTCATTTTAAAATGCGTACGCTGGGACATTAAACTTCTTTTAATTGATGCCTGGACAAGATACTTTTTTTTATTCTAATGTAGTTTTGATTTTTCAATTGCGGCAGGAGATCAGCTTTTGATTTCAAAAGACAACAGACAGCTCATACGGTGAGAACCATATTATTTTCCTTTAAAGGCATATAAAATTTAAAAGGCCAAAACAACCCAAACAAAGCCACAAACAGCCTGCACCTACTAAGCACAGACATGTTAAGAAGCTCCTTTCAAACCTGCCACAAGAGCCTGAACTCGGCCCAACTAGTAACCAAATGTTTGTTTTCAAACTCCATTCCAGCTCTAAACAGCCCAGCTGAAGGCGAAGCTGTCGTCACAAAAAGAAAAAGATCTACCAGACTGACAAAAACAGGACCTTCTTTTGAAGATTTTGTCTCTGGTAACGCCACCAACTTCAGTGTCTCAGACCCTGTGTTAGAAGCCAAGAGAGACATGGAAAAAATTAAAAAGCTACCACCTTGGTTAAAGGTTTCTATTCCAAAAGGTGCCAACTATACTAAACTGAAAAAGGATGTGAAGGAACTTAAGCTAGCCACTGTTTGTGAAGAAGCCAAATGCCCAAACATCGGTGAGTGTTGGGGTGGTGGTTCTAAAGGCAAGTCCCATGCAACTGCAACAATCATGCTTTTAGGTGACACATGTACCAGAGGTTGCAGATTCTGCTCAGTCAAAACTAACAGACAGCCAGCTAAACCTGATCCTAATGAGCCAGAAAACACCGCTGAAGCCATTTTCAGATGGGGTCTTGGTTATGTTGTTTTAACCACTGTTGATAGAGACGATTTGGCTGACTCCGGTGCTGCTCACTTGGCTGACACTGTTAGAAGAATCAAACAAAAATCTCCTAACACTCTTGTTGAAACCTTGTCTGGTGATTTCATGGGTAACTTAGAAAACGTTAAAACAATGGCTGACTCCGGGCTGGATGTATATGCACACAATTTAGAAACTGTTGAAGAATTGACTCCATTTGTTAGAGATAGAAGAGCTACCTACAGACAATCATTAAAGGTTCTTGAGCATGCTAAAAAATCTGTGCCTTCTTTGATCACTAAAACATCGTTAATGTTAGGTTTGGGTGAGACTGATGAACAAATATTGCAAACCCTGAAGGATCTAAGAGAAATAAACTGTGACGTAGTTACCTTTGGTCAATACATGAGACCTACTAAAAGACACATACAAGTAGTTGACTATGTCCATCCTGACAAATTTGATTATTGGAAAGAAAAAGCTTTGGAACTGGGTTTCTTATACTGTGCTTCTGGTCCTCTAATAAGATCTTCTTATAAAGCCGGTGAAGCTTTCATTGAAAATGTTTTGAGAAAGAGAAACACTGAATCGCTATGAATTGATAAAAGAAAATAGAATCAAAATGGCAAAAGAGATATATTAATTTGAATAATGCGTTATGCATAATGCAAACTTCCCAGGCATAACTACTTTGTACAGAATCAATAATAAATTAAATATTAAAGAATAACAAAATGGGTTTTAAAAGTGCTGTATCCGTTATTTAATTTACACATCAATCCAGATCTTTAATGAAAGGGAAGGTTTTTTTTTTTTCATATATATATTTAGGTTTAATTCGTTGCCCTTATTTATTAATCTTTCTCTTGTTTGGCAATCAATGCATTTTGTAGTTATTGCTACTATTTTGTTTTTAATTTCATCTATAAATTTATTTTTAATTAGTCTACATTTTTTTATATATACACATAGCATGTATTCCTAAATGCCAGGTATGTTGACGTTTATATCTTCACGAATGATGCTTTTATCAATTTCTACACTTTTACTAAACAAAAAGTGATAGTCTCTAACAAAATGAGCTAATAAATCAACTGGCATATCCAAAGTAGGTGCGAAAACAATAACTAAGTTTCTTAAGTTCATTTTATTCAAGTCACTTTTTTGACTGATTTTATTTAATAACTCAAAAAGAACCGAACTCAAATCAAAATGTTCTAAATCCACATTTGCTCTGTTCCACAATACTTCTTTCATATCGTCTAAGATCTTGTAAATGCTTTGTTTCCCTTGTTTTTCTAAGATCATTTTAAAAACATCAACACTGTTTTCTTTATTCTGTCCTAAAATACCACCGGCATCAGGCATTTGCCTTAAATATGTTTTGAATAAACTGCAAACAACATGAATATCAAAATCGTTTAGGTTTACAGAATACTCTCTATCAAATCTATCAATCAGGTTTTTGATTGTCAGCGAAGAACCGGATATTCTAAAAATACCTTGTTCTTGCAAAAAACATTCCTCATTCGAATACAACCTTTCAAGGCAGTTGAATATGATGCTTGGAATCTCACGGTCTTTATACATCTTTTTTGACTTTTGTAAAGCATAGTGCAAACTGTTTCCAAATACCTTTCCATTGTCTTCACTTTCGTCAGAATCACTTTGATACTTATAGTGGCTGTTGATATCTGATGAACCATAAGTAGTCTTGTGTTCAATGTGTGTCCCCTCAGAACTAAACTCAAAATTTGTAGGGTTGTCTTCAGGTGCGTGATTAGATAAATTTTCATTGCTGCTGTTAAAATTCATATTTTCTCGTTTGTTGAAAGGAAACAATGATCTCATTCTGCTTTTTTTAACATCTCTTGCATTTGTGCTGGACTGTTCATATGAGTCTTCTGATTTGATCGATTGAACATCAGAATAAACTTGCCTGTGTTGGGCTTCCATATTACTTAAAGAGCCTGTTTTGACAATCTGGTATAAAATTTTAATCCATCTATCTCTTGCTTCTCTGGTTTCAAAAGAGACATACAGCTTAGTATTGTTTTTGCTACCTGAAATTCCAGACTTTTTCCCATTTTCAGCTATGTAAAAGCCATTATAGCAGCCGTATTTCTCTAGATCTTGCTCGTTATTGTCATAAAATTCAAGGATTGTTTGACTGCTTATCTTCAAACTCTCAGTGATGTTGTTATTAATATCCAAAAACTTCATCCAATATGTCTTTTTTTCCTGCAAAATTAATCCTGCACTTCTACATTTCCATGAAGAAGATGAACCTAAAGTTTTGTATTTTTTGATCATACAGTAATCTTCATTTTTGACTTGGAAATCCTCGCTTATGAAACTGTTATAATTGTATATGTCATTTCCAAAAGTTTTTATGCTTATGTTTGTAGAGATGAATTCAGCCATTTTTATTAAAACTGAAATATTGTTTGATTCTACACCAAAGTTCACAGCATGTCTTATTATGTTAGTTACAGTCAGATATCTGGATATTATTTTTTTAGGAATACATGTTTCTTCATCCCTCTGATGCAGTGGAACATCTAAAGAAATGTTGGTGTATTTCTGTAGATAACTCAAAAGCTTAACAATCTGTTCATATTTTTTGGAAAACTCATAAAGGCTTTTTCCAGATGTTTTGTCACTGACTTTAAACAAAAAGCCAATTTCTTTTTCAGTATTTTCGGAGCCATTTTTATTTTCTAAAAAGTGTATGCAGCTAAGTAATGTAATATTAACATTTTGCAGTTCATTAGGCTGCACAAATAACGAATCATTTCTTACTGAAGAGTGTGATTTTCTTTCTGGTAAACTATTCAACTCCAAGCCTATGTTTATTCTTTCTTCATCATTCAAACTTTTTAAATCTTCTTCTATTTCAGATATGTCTAATGGCTCAAGTCTCATAGGAGAATGTAGTTTATTATCATAAATAACATTGTGGCGGTTTTTTGACGATGCCCTAGGTGACTGCAGCAGTTGAGCCCTTGGAGATGCCAAAGTATCGCTTTGTTTCTGTTGAACAGCACTGTTGTAAATAGAAGATCTTTGTGACTGCAGATCTGTTGAAGAAAAATCAATTACATCAGTGTTTTGTAGGCTCAATCTTGTAGGTGTTTGTTGTGTAAACGCTGGCTTAATGTTAGTACTACTTGTTTGGGGCTTTATTTGTATTCTGGAGGTTGTGTAAGTGGTAGATGTGGCTGGTTTATTATTGTCCTCCTTTTCGGAAACGCCTTTTCTCAATGGTGGAATAGCAGTTGAAGCTTTCAAATCAGGTGATGGCGATAGTGCTTTGGTTTTTAGGTGAGGAGAAGGTGAAAGCCTAGGGGTGATCATGATACTAGGAGTTGGCGACAATTGGATGCTCGTGGACAACTCTCCGCTACTGTCTCTTCTTTCCTCTTGGTCGTTTATTTTATTTGGAGCCATGGTTTTTGGAGCAGGCGACTTTGGTGGACTTAGACTTTTATCTTTAAAAGTCAAATTTAGATTTTTAGAAGTTTCACTGGCAACAATTTTGTCATTTTCTTTAATCATAGAAAAAGCGGATGGACTGGCATTAGGCAAATGGGAATCTGAAGAAGGAACATCTAAAAATTGTGAGCTGAATGATGTGCTGGCATTGAAATCGTTGATTGAACTTTTCAGTGAAAAACTTTCAACATTGTTTGTCTTTTTTTCATTTTTGGTACCAAAAGAGCCAAAATCCATAAGTTCTGAGTCCAAAAGTCTTGGAGATTTGATTGATATAGGCGATCTAGGTCTTGAAACAGAAGCCTTTTCAGACCCAGGACCTTTCATCTTGACGCTTCTCTCTGTGTTCTTATTGGTGATACTCGTTAAGCTGAACTCATCTTCTGAAGATTCGCTGCTGTTGCTAATTAAATCCTGCTCAGCAGGAGATCTTAAAAATGAGTGTTCAATAGAAGAATTGTTGTAGGTGTTTCGTGCACCATCGTTGTCTTCCTCTATTATTGCTTCAGTCAAAGATAAGTCCGAGTGATTAAAATTGATATTATCCATTATTTTGTTGTTATTCTGAAGATCACTGTTTGCTCTGTTTCGAGATCTTGGAGGGGCTGTAGAGTCTTTCTGAATAATTTTTGCCAAGCCAAACGACGAAACAGACTTGGAAACTTTGGTACTTGAAGGTACTTGGTTGTTTTTCTCAGTCAATTTTCCAGAAATCGAGGCTGTGTTAAACTTTGTATTTGTTGGTGTGATAATTTTTCGGCTAGAGTCAGAGGACTGTGCCTTGTTTGCGTTGCTGGTGGTTGTGCTCGAAAAAGTGGTTGGTGAGGGGGCCAGAGCAAGTTTAGTTGGGTTCAGTAGCTCATTCAGGTCAGTAAGCGATATGTGTTTGAGAAGTTCAGATTTCAGCA
>JAJMDM010000159.1:0-73500 GCA_030573555.1 Hanseniaspora hatyaiensis (nom. inval.)
AAAAAAAAAAAAAAAAAATTGCGTGCCGGATTAAACGTTAATTCCACACGCTTTTTTAAGCCAATTTAACGCTCACTTTAACCTTTTTTCCTGATTACACCTACAACAACGTTTTGCATTAACAAAAAACAAAAAGGTAATGTTTTCCTTGAAAAGTTTTTTAACAAAAAAAATTGGATAATACAAAAAATCTCAAGATATCAGTAAAAAACTGACATATTTCTGCAAGGTAAAAAAAAAAAAGAAGAAAAAAAAGAAAAGGTGTATTTTATGCTGTATTTTTATATGGTACTTTTTTTTTTATGGTAAATGTATACAATTAGTTTTTTTTATTGGTAAATGTATACAATTAGTTTTTTTTTATTGGTAAATGTATACAATTAGTTTTTTTTACAGCTTATTACTTGAGTAATAGATTTGAATATTGATTCCAGTTGGTAATGAATATTTGAGCGTAGGCAAAAATTTATATTGAGGAACCACTTGCTTTCTAAAAAAAAAATATGTTTTTTAAAAATGCTTCTAGCTTAGCACTATTTTCTGTAAAAACTACTAGGAAATAAAATTAATAACTGTTTTTAATACATTGGATCACCGCAATTTTAAACAAAATTGTTTACAGCTTGCTTTATACGCTTTATTTCTAACATATACTTTTGACAAAATTAAATACTATGTGGATTTTTCTAAGCAATGCTGTGATGAAATGACTTCATAATAACAATCAGCTACATAAATAGTATTAATATGGATTAATCAATAGCAAAAAACGTGTTTTAAAAGTTTTATTTCTTGAATAATGAGCTGCTAAGTCTTTTGCAAGCATTTTTGGACAAAAATTATACAATTAATTTTGAATTAAGGCAAAATGAAAATTTCCACCCAGATATTTATATGCTAAATAAAGATATGATATGACGACTGCAATAATTGTTTTAAATTTGGACAAATAAATTTGATAAAAATCACTTTATTTTTTTTTTTTTTTACTCTATCACTTAAAAAGCTTGATTATTAGTTTTATTATTAGAAATGCATTAGCCTGAATCACTCTTATTTGTTTTCTGGTTTTGGATAGAAGACTTCTAATGTTACCAGTTATATTAATGAACATATATTCAAATCATTGCTTAGTACAAAAACTATATAAAAACAATCTTATGAGCTGTTATAATTATTAAAAAAAACCACAAGAATGCTACGAAAAAGAAGTGCCTTAATAAATTTCTTGTCTAAAAACCACATAAAAAGAAAAAAAAATTTAAAGCAAAAGATTATCAATGAGTTTTTATTTAACAGTTTTAGTTCTAATTTTCATAATAAATTTAATTTCAGCTATAGGAAAAGAAACATTTGATGAAATTTTGGGTTGCGCCATTTCCACCATTAATGACGCAAACCTACTTCCTGGATTTCAAGGCAGCGTCTACTACTGTCCTTGGTATGAGTACAATGCTAGCATACCGGTGTACATTGGTAACGGTGATTTATATACACAAAACAGCTATTCAAATAGCGGATATACTGATAACGGCTAAAATGTTGGTCAAAATCATACAGACTATTTGTCTCCGAATGTCATTGCAAATGATGTTACTGCAACGGCTTTAAACTTTTCGTTTACCCCTCCCTGTTCCAGAGGTAACTGTAACCCCGAAGTTTGGGCACTACTACCTTTTTTCTCTAATGCTGATGGTTCCCCAGTTGAAGTTCCTTATCAAAACTTTGGTTTTCATGCCACAGGCTACATTGTTCCACTGGTAGATGGTGATAACATTGTAGATTTGAATCACATTGACAATTTAGGCATTCTTAATTTTGGTTCAAGTGGGTTTGAGCCACCAAATTGCTGTGATAATTACAAACCAAATGGACCTGTTGGAGGAAATAATGTCATTCAATCAATATGGACAGATAATGGACCTGCAGGCGTTAACCAGTTAAAACTGACTTTAAAATTTGGTGTTGCTTATCCAATTGAATTTTTCTATGTCAACAGAGCCAATGTCGCAGGTATGCTTTTTACAATTATTGACCCAAATGGTAATGTTCATACTGATTTAAGCAGTTTAGTCTACCATTTGTCATCTAATAAAGGCGCATGCCAATATTATCAAGAAATCATTACTACTGTGCCTTGGGATAGCTTTACCACATCTACATTCAGAACTACGTCCGAAACTACATTTGTTGAAACTAACACATATATTACAGACAACCCAGCCACATACACTGGTACTGCAGATGCGGATATCAATACTGTGTATGTTCCAGAATCTTTGACTAAAACATATTGGACAGTAACTTTCACAACATCAACCACATCATATATTACCACAACAGATACAGATGGATTTCCTAGGAGCAGCCCAATAATTGTTATTCAAACACCCGAGTCAACCATCACTGTTCCATGGACTGGCACATTTACCACTACGACCACCACGAGCACCACGAGCACTGTTGTAACTGGCAGCGATGGTAACCCAACCACCAGCCCAATAGTCCTTGTTCAAATGGGTAATGTTCTTTTTGTTATGACAGTAGGTTGGACTGGCACTTACACAACAAGTGTGACAACTGTCAATAATGTGTATACAGAGAAGGATGGAGCACAGACCACTAAATTATTGGTGGTAGTTGAAACACCTACTTTGGTTTCTAGTTCAAAAATCTTATTTACATTTAGTGGATGGAACTCAAGTAGTGTAACTATAACATCTAATTGTGCTTCAACAAACATAGTATGCAGTTCTAGTAAGTGTGAAAGTACACAGCTAACATCTAAAACTTGCTTGGAATCAAACTGCCAAACTTATTCAGGTTCTGTAACAGACACAAACTCGATTACTGTAGGATCGATAACTTTAAGGTCGATAAGCACATTGAGTACAGTATTTACTTCAAGTTTATTGGCAGATTTCAGCAGCTCTAGTGTGCACAACTTTTATTTAACATCTACTAAAAATAGTTTATAGCCCTCTGATTCAGGAAGTGAAAGTGTCTTTTTAACATCATATATGCCATCATCTGGATTAATTATCTCGATCACAACAAACAGTCAAACACCTGTGCCAAATGGTTCAGTAAGCCCATTGACATCAACACTAAGCTCAATCACAACAAACAGTCAAATACCTGTGCCAAATGGTTCAGTAAGCCCAGTAACACCAGCTGTTTCTTCTAATCCTGCAGGTAATTCAGTAGGTGGGTCTTCAAACGCAACAACGGAGCAGCAAGGTTCATTGGCTACAAATATTTTTACTGGAAAAGCCTTGCAAAGCTACTCAAGCAGAAGTGCAGGCTTGCCAGACATATCTCAGTCAAATACGCAATTATCAACATTGACACAAGTTGTATCAAGTAACAGCTATTTAAGTATCAGTTCATCTTCTGTACCATTGGCTTATTTTGATCCAAACACTATTAATGCATTTAATAGTGGACTTTCATTTCAAATTAGTAAATACATGTCATTGCCTGTTTTACTTTGTTCTGTATTATTAACTTAGGATTTCCTCTACCCTAAGAAATAAATGTTCTTTATCAAATTTTTTTTTCTTCTTTAAAAAAATGAATTATGCATATTAGTGTTTAAGTATTAGTATTTACTTATATATATATATATATATATATATTAACAACAATAACAAAAAAAAAAAATTGCATTATTTTTTGTTTAAAAAATCGCAAAGCAGCAAGGTCTACTTTTACTTCTCATAGTAAGGATAGTCAACATAACCTTCAAAAGATGGAGAATAAAAGGTAGCTCTGTCATATTTGTTTAATGGCAGTTCGTTTTTTAATCTTTCAACTAAATCTGGATTAGAAATAAAGTATCTTCCAAAAGCCAAAATGGTTCTGTCGTTGCCATTGACAACAGATTTTGTGTATTCTGGGTCTTGTATAACATTACCGGCTCTTACAAAAATACCAGAATACGCTTTATAAGCAAAATCATTACTGAAAGATGCTTGAGAACCAGCAATAATATCATCGTCTCTAGGCTCAACCAAAGAAATGTATACTGGGCCTTTGCCTTTGGCTTTTCTTGATTCAAATTCTTTTAATAAATACGTGTAAAAAGCAATGGTATCATGAGAGTCTTCTCTTCCTGACATGTCACCAAAAACACCAAAAGGAGACAGCCTCAAAGCTATTTTATCACCACCAAAGTTACTTACCAAATCATCAAAAACCTCTAATAAAAATCTGGATCTATTTTCAAAGTTTTGAGAGCCATATTGATCGTCTCTTTTGTTAGATTTTTTGTCTAAAAACTGATTGAACAGGTAGCCGTTTGCAGAATGCAGCTCCACACCATCAACGCCAGCATCCAAAGCATTTTTTGTTGCTTGAATGTAGTCTAATTTAAACTGCTTAATTTCATCAACTGTAACAGCTCTTAGTTTATTATTGGACTGCTCACTTTTCTGCTTGGTTTGCATATAATCACCTTCTTCAATATAAACATCAGAAGCAGAGATGTAATCTAGGCCGTCTTTTTTTAAAACAGCTGGGTCTGCTGCTCTTCCTAAATTCCAAATTTGTAAAAAGAAAAACGAGTTGTTTTCATGAACAGCGGAGGTAACTTGTTTCCAACTGTTGATTTGATCCTGGCTGTAGATCCCAGGAACCGAGTCATAACCACCAGCCTTTGGTGCAATGAAAGTAGCCTCAGAAATAATCAAAGTTCCAGGTTGTTGAGATCTTTGATAGTAGTACTCTTCAACTAAACCCCTTTTTTTTGACCCAGTTTTTGTTGTTGGCTTTGCGATAAAAGCTTTCCACTCAGCAGACTCTGTATAATCTGTTGTTTGCTTTGGCACATGGTTTTCATCAGCCCTAAATCTGGTTAAAGGGGCCAGAGCAGCTCTGTGCTGCAGTGTAATTGTTTCTGTAAGCTTGATTGGCTTGAACAAGTTGGTTTCTTTTAAGTTTTTAATTGGTGTGTATTTTTCTTGTGACATTGTAGGGTTTTTGGTGAATTGGTTTTTATATTTATCTTTAATATAAGAAAGATTGCTCTGTGAAAGAAAAGAGAAGAAACGAGAAAAAAAACAAAATATTCCAAAGTTTAAAGACAATCTTGCCACTTCTTATATAAGGCTCTGTCCTGGCTTTCTTGAAGCGTTTCAGAATAAGTGTTTTAAAAATCTAAGTTTCAAATCTTATAAAGTTAAAACAGTAAACATTTGATTTGAAATTCTATGTACGGCATGATTCGTGGATTTAAGGATTACGGGAATAAGTGCATATTACGTAATATCCGGGGCAAAAATTAAGTTTGAGAAGCTCAGAAGAGAGCTCTACGAAAGCATGAGAACAGAAAGTTTGGGTAAAAATGTAGGAAATAGCATCCAATGGATAACGCTGGTATTACGTAAGAGCTTTTGAAACAGTAAAGCAATCAAGTGAGCCTGAAAGTGTGCAGAAAAATGGCTTTATAAGTTTATTTTTTTTTTACACAAAGCAATGCCGGTCATCATATGACTGTGTGACTGCATGTAAAATTTACAAGTAAAAGTTAGTTTAGATGTTGCTTTGGCAATATTTTTACATGATTTGTGGGTTATAAAGTTTAGAATACATATAAATTTTTTTAATAACTTTTTAAACAGCATAATTGCTAGTTAATTAGCTGCTTTGAAATGTAAACATTTTGCACTAAACACGTGACCGAACAGGTGCAGAAGTTCAGAAAAACGCACAAAAATTTTTCACCGCCTAATATTCCAAGGCGGACCGCACACATGGACGACTACAAGGCAAAGAGCTTGGCTGACTCTGCGATACTAATAGACAAGGAAGAGATAGGGCAGCAACCATCCACACATAATGAAGCTTCCCCAACTGAACATCCTTGTTCCTGTAAAAAGAGTCATTGATCACTCTTTGACTCCAAAGATTAATGCAGACAAAACATTGAAAATCACCAACTACGCCATAAACCCCTTTGACGACATTGCGGTTGAGGAAGCATTGAAGCTGAAAAAGGCGTCCGAAAAACTGGCCACCAAAGTCAGCGTTGTGACCATCACCAAGGACTACAAAAACGAGGCCAAGGGTCTGAAGAGCATTCTGGTCAACTCCATGGCCAAAGGGGCCGACGAGGTCAAGATTCTAAGTGTGGTCAACTCCGAGGCACACGACCTGTCCCCCCTAAACATAGCCAAAATCTTGAAGAAGGAAGTCGCATCCAACGAGTACAACCTGGTCATTTGCGGTAAACAGGCTATTGACGACGACTCAGGCAATGTCGGATCTATGCTAGCAGGCCTGTTGAACTGGAGACAAGCCAACAACTGCTGCAAAGTTGACAGAAAAAACAGCACCTTGTTCGAGCTAACAAAGGAAATCGACAACGGTGAGCAGGTTGTCAAAGGAGAGTTGCCAATGGTTTTGACCACTGATTTGAGACTGAATGTTCCAAAGTACGCTCCTTTGCCTAAGATCATGAAGGCTAAGAATAAACCAATCAAAGTTGAAGAAGTGTCCATTGAAGGCACCAACCAGGCCGAGGTCACTGAGTACATGGAGCCACCAACAAAGAAAAAAGGTAAAGTGTTCACATCTGTTGATGAACTTGTCGCGCAGTTGAAAAACGACAAGGTTATCTAGGACGTGTTTATCAAAACGTAAGCAGTCCAAAGTTTCTGTTATTGTATATAGCTAATTAACGAATAAAAAAATACATACATACATGGCCAATCAGCCAACTTAAAACGCAGCAGCAAGGCGTCACTTGCCAAGCTCGCGGATCTGCTTCTCAATGGTCTGCATGCTGGTGGCTGCTGAGCTCTGCTCCAAGCTCTGCAGATCCGCGCTTAAGGTGTCTGCGGTGGCTACCCCTGCCTTCTGGGCAGCGTCGAGGCTTCTGGTGATGGTTTCTTTGCGGCTGAAAACGGTGCTCATGCCTGCACTCAGTTCCAGCTTGACCATTCTGTGTGTATGGTTCTCTGGGCTTGCTGTTGCTTGGAATAAACAACAGCGGATTTGAATGGACGCCGCTTGGTGTAGGGAAAAGGGGCGTGCGCGACTATGTCCAACATCACGTGCTGCCAAGCTTTCGTTTGGAGCCTATGGCCGGCTGCTGGCTACCAAGCTCGTTGAACAGCTTCCACGCCTTAAGCTCAGTCTTGCTGATGGCGTTCTTCGTGGACTTGAACACCTTGTGCTTGCTGTTGTTGTAGATTAGCCTGGCGCGCTGCTCGTGCTTGGTGTTTATGGCCTTGACCTTCTCCGTGTCCAGCTCGCCCACCAGCACGATCAGGTCTCCTCTGACGATCTCGATGGTGGCGTCGCCTGTGCTGTCTGTGAGCAGTGTCTTCTTCTCCAGCGTCACGTTCAGATGGCTGTCGAACCCAAGAAGCAGTCCTTCAAGCACCTCTCCCTCCGTCAGGACAATGTACACGTGTTTCTGCAGGTACGGCTTGAGATTGAATGACATGTTGTGGGTGCTGGTTCTCCTGTCTTGGTGCCTTACCAAACGGCCAATAAGCGCTTCTTTCACCCGTTTTACCAACTGAAAAATTTTCATTTTAAAATTTTTTTTTTAAAACGACTTTTTTTCTCACAATGACTGTTAAACTCAGGTTAGATTGGCTGGCCAAGAACCACAGAGCACACAACCCAGCAGAAGCTTACCGTTCTCACCTGTAAATAGACTCTCTGGCAGCTGTTCCGCTTTTTTTTCTTTTTTGTAAAGTGAGTTGAAGCACCACATTTCGCTATCCCAAAGCTAACCTTTCTCAGGATCTAAACACGCCAGCAGACCGAAACAATCCAGAATGAACAACGATCCCTGGTCTGACGTCAGATCCAGCAGCATCAACGACGACATCGACACTGTCATCTCATCTCTGTCCAACAACAACAACAGTTTTTTGCTTGCTAACCATAGAAAAAACTCAATCCACTCAGACATCCAGAAACCGCAGCTTTTCAACGATGAAAAAGCTAACAAAGAACAAAACTCTCCAATACTCAGAAGAACCACGTTGTCGCTAGGTGGCTACTCTCTACAAAGCGGCAACAACGGCTTTAACCAAGGAAACAACAACCAAAACTTTATGAACTTCCAGAACAACGACAGCAACATGAACCAAAGCTTTGCTCATCAGTTCAACAACCACAACTCTGTAAACTATCCTCTGAATAAAGTCAACACCTTTTCTTCAAATTCAATAACAAACAACAACTTGCCCCACAGCTATGTTAACAACAGAAGAGGCAGTTACACAACCGCAAAAAACAACCAGCCAATTCAAAACAACTCAGTTTTGAAAAACTCAATGAACTTTGAACCGCCTTCAAACAACAACAGTTTTTTTGAGAATTTTGGTAAACAGCTAGTTGAGGCCACCAAAGAAGTTGAATTGAATATGGACGCCACTCAAACAGCCAGAACCAGTTTTTCCGAAAGCGACAGTAGATCCCACTCTATTAGAGACACCATCAACAGCCTCAACCCTCAAGACAATTTGTTTTCTGGTGCAGGCAACAGCATGAGCTGGATAAACAACGGCAATGGTTCTCAGGTTCCTGGTTTTATTCCGCAGTTTCAAAATTTTTATCAAGGCTCTCCTGTGCCTCCCAACTTCATGATGCCATTTGGAAACCAAAACTTCATTGCTCAAAATGGGCCTCAATATCCTGCTACTTTCACCAGTGAAGAAGAAGTTGAGGCTCAAAAAGAATCAAAAATTGAGCTCCAAAATCCTGTTCCTCAGGACAGTGGTCTAGGCAACCCTGTTAAGGAACAAGGCTTTGGACTCAACAATGGCTTGCCTCACCCATCCATGTCGCCTCCTGCTGGAATGGTACACACATTAGGTATGCCTGGAACACCAATGTACGTTCCACTATCACTGATGAACACTCCTGTCTCATCTCCTCCTGTTAACTATCCAGAACACCCGCAAATAAAAGCAAAGGGCGGTAATGCAAACAAAAAACAACCTCAAAACAAAAGTAAGCAGAATAAATTCAGCAAACGTAAAGATCCTGTGATGAGATCTGAGAAGCTGGAGAATTTTATCAAGACCTACAAAGATGCTGACTACACAATTGAGTATGTATTAGGAAGCTCTTTGGAGTTTTGTAAAGATCAAGTTGGTTCCAGATTTATTCAAGAGGCGCTTTCAAGAACTGATGAAAAAGTTTACTTGCAGTTCTATAATGAAATTGATGATAACGTTTTCCAGCTTATGATTGATGTTTTTGGTAACTATGTTATCCAAAAGCTTCTAGAAACAACAACAAACGAAGAGATTGTAGAGAAAATCATGAAGCACATTAAAGGCAATGTTTTAATTTTGACTAAATCGCAGTACGGATGCAGAATCATTCAAAAAGCCTTGAGCAACGTTTCCATGAAACATAAAATGACTATAGCCAACGAACTGAAGGCTACTAAGATTACTGATTGCATAAACGATCAAAACGGTAATCATGTTATTCAAAAAGCAATCGAAAACATCCCCATCCAAGATATCATGTTTATTGTTGATCAATTGCAGAAGCTGACCTCAAAATATGCTACGCATCCGTATGGTTGTAGAGTTATTCAAAGGCTGCTTGAGTTTGGAGATGATTCCACCAGAAAGAATATTCTAACCGAATTGGAATCTCAGTACTCTACATTAATCAAAAATGAATTTGGTAACTATGTGATTCAATATATTCTCAAATCGTCGAATGAAAAATCAAATGACTTGGAAAAATCCAAAAGCACCATAATCAAGCTGGTTCAAAATCAAATTCTAGACTTTTCGTGCCATAAATATGCTTCTAATGTTGTAGAGCAAATATTTGTTTTGGGAAGCGAAAAGGACAAGAAAGTCATGTTCGAATTGATACTTCCTAAAAACGAAGCTCAAGCAATGGACTTGAAGGACGACGATTTGATTTACTTGATGATGAAAGATCAATTTGCTAATTATGTAATTCAAAAAATGGTTAGATTGAGCAAGGACGGATCCAAAAACCAAAAAATTCTGGTGTTGAGTATCAAATGCTACTTAGACAGGCTGAAAAAACAGCAACAAGCTGCTAATCAAACCGCCAGCGCTAGTAACAATTACAACAATCAAAGAAAAAACAAAAACCTAGCCTCTGTAGATAAATTGAACACCTTGATCAGCAATATCAAAATTTAGTTTTTTCTTATACATTTAGATATATATATATACATACATACACATTCATATATGCAGACTTACCTAGCACTGCCATTCGATGCTTTATGACTACTTTTTTTTTACTTTATGCTACATAAACAAGCCCAGCTTTCAAACTTAATAGGTGTTTTTTTAAATAGCCACGTCTGTTTTGCAATTGGCAAGCTGTCCAAAAACAACCACCAGCACGGCAAGCTTGTGTCCTAAGGCGTGCTGCCACAACTAGGACACGATGGTGTTGCAGAAAATCCACGCCATTGTGAAGCTTGCTAGCTCTCTAAAAATATTGTCGAGAAATAGGTTGGCTACAGGGGAGGTGAAGTAGGCGCCGAGTCTTTTGACATTGAGGCCGTTGTATATGGCGATGAAAGCAGCAACGACCAGCACATACTGGGCGATGAAAAAGTAAAATCCTTGCATGTTTCTGTACTGAAGCAAGCCGCAGCAGCAGCCTGCTATAAGAGAGGTTGCGTCCTGGATATACTTGACTGCTTCGAGGTTGTACACGATGTTGTTGGTGTTGAACTTGTGGGAAAAGGAGGGGTCGGCCTGGGGCGTGCTCATTGCTTGTGGTGGTCTGTGTCTGGTGTTTTTCTGGGGGTTTTCACTCTTTTTTCATATATTTTGCCTGTGAATTGCAGCAGCAGAAGACAAGCCGTCTTATTCTAATAACATTATCATTACTTTTCTTAGGAATAACGTAACTATCATTATTAAATGCAGAAACATGCTTGTTTCCCCATATACAGCAGCAAGCCTTGACGGTCCATGGAGAAATATTTTTCAGTCTCAAAGAACGGGCGGCTTCTTCTTTTTTTTTTTTTTTTTTAAAACTTGACAACTTTTTTAAAACTTTAATTTGAGCTAACAGTCATATCAAATAACAAGAAGAACAAGGCCGCTGAGGAGGACACCAAAGAACAGCATTTCCTATGTCGGGACCTACCATCAACAAGCTTTCTCTGGAGGAGAGACTGAAGCTGGCAACGCAAAGCGGCGGCAACAAGAAGAAGGGCAAGAACAAAAAGAGCAACAACACGGCGGCCTCAAGCACAGAACCCAGCAGAAACGTTACACCAGTCAACTTTGACAGTGTCCATGCGACCAGAGACATCACGCCTGCAGACTTGAGCGACGCAGAAATTATTGAAAACTTTGCACCAGCACCGTTTGAAGTGCCTGAAGGGGCATCGTCATCTGGAGCTGAACAGAACGTCCACAGCAGCGACACAACCGCAGAAATCAGCAGTGTTAAGAGCATTGAGAAGAAGCCAAGCGTGCGTGATTTGAGTCTTATTGATGGTGGTGAATCCGAGGAAACCAAACCAGCCAGCACCTCAGAAAAGACAGACAAAGCCAAGGACGACTTCAGCCTAACAACGCACGATAAAACACAAATTTTTGACTTGAAGCAGGTGAATGAAATTGAGAAAGAGCAAGAACTTGGTGGAGATGGTGAAATTGAGAAAGAGCAAGAACTTGGTGGAGATGGTGAAATTGAGAAAGAGCAAGAACTTGGTGGAGATGGTGAAATTGAGAAAGAGCAAGAACTTGGTGGAGATGGTGAAATTGAGAAAGAGAAAGAACTTGGTGGAGATGGTGAAATTGAGAAAGAGCCAGAACTTGGTGGAGATGGTGAAATTGAGAAAGAGCAAGAACTTGGTGGAGATGGTGAAATTGAGAAAGAGCAAGAACTTGGTGGAGATGGTGAAATTGAGAAAGAGAAAGAACTTGGTGGAGATGGTGAAATTGAGAAAGAGCCAGAACTTGGTGGAGATGGTGAAATTGAGAAAGAGCAAGAACTTGGCGCAGCTGCTGAAACAGAAAAAGAGCAAGAAGATACCGTGGTTAAAGGTGCGGAGAAAGACCAAGACAGCATCGCAATAAAAGGGGCACAAGACAGTGCTGCTGTGAAAAATGAGCTTCCAAAGACTGAGGATGCTTCCAGAAACATGGCTTCACAAGAGCACCAACAGTCACCATCACAAAGCAACCTCAATCCTATAGAAACCATTACTGAAGCCAATTTAACCTTGTCTCACGAGTTCATGCATTTTTTCAATCTTTCCCCAGAATTCTATAAAAGCATCAACAGCGAAGACATTCTTAAAAGCTTAGAGAAAACTGTTCTTGCAAAGTTTCAAGCAGTCGACGAAAACAGTAAACACGAACTGCAAAAAGTTGCCAAAAAAGAGAACAAGCTGAATACCCAGATAGCACATTTACAAAAAGAAAAAGTGAAGTTTGATTTGAAGTTTGAAAAAACTAATAAAGATTTTGAGCTGGCCAATTCCAAAGTGTCTTCATTACAAACGGAGCTGGAAAACGTTAAACCAAAGTTTGAACAAATTAATAAAGCTTACACAGACTTAGTTCAAAGCAAAGAAAAACTTGACAAAAAAAACTATGAAATAGAAGAAGAGCTTGCCAATTTAAAAAACAAGTTTGAAGATGTGTCGTCTAATTTAAGCAACTACAAACTGGACAATGAGTCTTATGCCAAAAGAGAAGGTGAGCTGATCGAAGAAATACTTTCTGTTAAAAGCGACCATGAAAAAGAAATTTCCATCCTTGAAAACAAGTTAGAACACTACAAAATCCAGTTGGAAAATATGAACCTTAAAAACTCAATGGCTAGCAATGAAGACCAGATGTCAAAAGAAGCTACTGATGGAATTCTGATAGCAGAAAACTTGAATAAAAAGCTAAGAGAACAAAATGAACAATGGCTAAACAAATATCAGCAAATAGTAGAAGAAAATGAGAATTTGTGCAAGAAAGTAACAAATTTTGAACAAATAAGTGCTGAAAACTTAAAAGAAAATGTTTCTTTGAATGAAAAAATAAAGTATCTACTAAATGAAAATGCTATATTTGAAGCAGAAAATGTACAATTAAAAACAAACCTAGAAAAGTTGGAAACCGAAAATAAATCTAAAAACATTCAAGTTGAAATGCTGAAAAATGATTTAAAGTCTGCTAATGATCTTATAAAAATACATTCCAAGCAGCTTCAAGAATTGTTGAAAAAAGATTTGAAACCCATAAACACAAAAGTAAGAACTTCGATTCCTTCTTTAAAAACGCCTGATATATCAATGCTTCATGGAGATGATGAGAAGGAGGCATTGAGTTTGCAACTAAGAGATGAATGGAATATTGAACATGAACATCGTGACCAAACAATCCACAGTCTAGACAACATAAGTGAAAATGAATCTTTAGCCGGAAGCAGCTCATACATATCCTTAAGAACACCTGAAAATCTGTCGCTGAAACAGTTTGATTTCAAAAACAGAAACAACAGCAATGTGTCTTCGCAGATATTGGAAATCGATTCTGAAGATCCGTTGCTGGCTAGAAAAGCTTCTGCAGTGCAAATATCAGCAGGAATGGGAAACAACAATAAAAACATACATTTAATCTCGAGATTGAACACTAAAGTGAAAAACTTGGAAAATGATTTGAATTTTTACAAATCATCTAAAGAGCAGCTAACAGCTGAGAAGCTTGACCAGCAAAGAAAAGTTCTTGAACTGAAAGATGAAATTCAGAAACTGATGATTTTCAAGCAAGTCAATGACGAGCTGATTCAAGAAAAAGCCCAAGCAAGCCAAAGATTTGAGCAACTGGAGAATGACCTATTGATGAAAAGTAGAAAAATTTTGGAACTTACAGAAGACTTAAAAGACTTGAAAGAAATGATGCATCAGCAACTACAGCATATAATGTCGTCTGAGAGAACGTAACGCTGATTTTTTTTTTTCAATCTATGTATATAAACCAATTTATGTTAGCTTTTAGTTTCAAATTTTTATTTTGTTCAAATGTTACCTTGCTCAGTTGCCCTTTGAGTGTGCAAGTCTATATCAGTTGAGTCGTAAGGGAAGCACAACCAAGAGTCACTAACGTCAGAGGCAACTATGTATCTTCCTTGATTCATAATATAATCAGGCAACTGTTTCTTCTTAGGCTTCAACTTGTTGTACAAAACAAAGACGCTGAATTCGGTCTCCAAGCTTGATTGCTGGCTTTTTTTTGCTAGCTCAGCTTCTTTTTCAAGTTCTTCCAAAGCATAAGCTAGTGTAGTTCTAGTGTCGTCAACTTCATCAACTATCAGAATTTTTTTACCTAGCAGAGACCCAAATTTTTCATTTATGATATCCAAGTCTAGCCACTGAGTTTTGACAACTTGCTTACCGATAACCTGTTGGAAATCGTCGGTTCCTAAGTCCTCGTACAAAGATAAACCAATAGCTTGAATAGGAATGTTCTTGCCTCCATTTTCTTTTTTCAAAAAAGTTCTCAGCATTCTTGCTGGAATCAAGCCACCTCCACTGATGGCAACAATCATGTCTGGCATCTTGTCAGCCTCTCTAAGCTTGATAGCTGCTTGCTGGCAAAGCTTGTGCATATGGTTGTATGAAATGTAGGTCATATCAATGTTTTCGTCGGCCATTTTGTTGAAGTGTTGGTACGATGCTTTGAGTAGGGATGTTATACTAGAATTTGTAACAAAAAAAAAGTGTTGGTTGTGTTACTCCTGCTCTGCTCTTCAGAGCCTTCCAGCCAGGATGCTCAGCATTACCATTGATAATCCATTCAACAAATGAGTTCACATGCTCTAGCACTCTACAATGCTAGATTGCATTTTAAAAAAAAGAATCGTCTCCCTGACCTATTAATTATATACCATATGGCCATAAAGAAGTCAGAAAAACCAAATAAAAAACTTCTCCGTGAACAAACACGTGATCGGGGAGTCCCGAGGATATGCTACAGGAGCGGCAACGCAAGGCTTACAAGAAGTGATATATATATATACACACTAGGCAGATCTAGTCCTCGTCAGCCTCACCATCGACAATCTGGGCAGACTCGTCGTTTGCAGCATTCAATTTGGCAGAACTGGAACCCAAAACTTGGTCAATGACATTTTCAGACCTTCCTAGGTCCTCGTCTTCAAGAGCATCGTGTGCTTTGTCCTCGCCAACAGGGTCTTCCTCATCTTCAGAAACCAGATCACCCATCTCCAGCCTCAACTCTTCTTGGGCTATCAACATTTCAAGTTTTCCCTGGATCGAAACAAGAGACGACAAGGAGTCACACGACTGGGCTAGACTCTTTTCTAGAACCTTGTTGGTCTTGTTGATGCTTGGCGACACCTTTTTGGAAACAAACACATTTGTGATAGTAAGGATCCACTTTACAAAGAGAGCACTGTTTTTGTTGTTTTGCCATGGGTTCGAGGAAATATGCTTAGACAGTTTTTCGTAGAAAGCAAGAATCAAGGGGCTTTTGTCTTGTTTCTTGGACTTCTTGCTTTTATTTTTGAACTCAGCCTCCTCGTCTCTGTCTTCATCTAGCTTTGTGATTATAAACTCCTTGACCAGTTCCTCAGTCCATATTTGGTTGATAACCAGCTTCATGACAACGTCATTTTTGCTGTAGTCAGCTGTGTTTTTGTTGATGGCTTCCAACAACTCTTCAAATCTTTTGTTTTTTTCGTTTACACTGCTGCTAGCAAGCTTCAGCTCTGCCTCTTTCTCTCTGGCTTCTCTTTCTTTTTCTTTGCTTTCTTCGTCTTCATAATGCCTCTTGGACTTTTCTTTGTCCTCTAGGTTATGATGCTTATCTTCTATAATCATTTCTTCAACAGGCAACAAGTTATCTATAATAATAGTTTTATCCATGCTCTTTTCATTCAATTCAAAAATTTGGAATCTAGGCTCATTGATGTTCAACCAACTAACAATAATTCTGTTATTGCTATTGCTTTTTGCACCAGAAGCATTGATAGGCTGAAACTCAACAATGTCTGAGTTTTTAACAATGATGTTTGATACCCAGTTTTTGTAGTTGGAATCAAATACAAACAAAGAGTTATGTGTTAGCGAGAAACTGACAATGTACAACTTATCAGCAACAGAATTGTAGCAAATTTCTAGTCTTTCACCTTCAAACTGCCAGGTTTTTTCTATTTCTTCATCGGCATAGTTGTACAAGACTATGGAGTCAATTGTCAAAATGGCATACATTTTCTTTTCAGGTATATGCTTCAAATCAAAACAACCTGTCAATTCGATTTTTCTTATAAGGGAAGGTCTTCTTCCGCTAGGATTTATTATGTAAACAAAGTCATCAGTAGCAAGCATCAATTCAACTGCATCTTCGTGGGACTCAACAGAAGACTTCAAAATATGAAAAGTGTTTATATCTTCGTTCTTTCCATCTATTAAAGTGAAAGATTTCAGCTGTTTTTTAGTTCTGGTGTCGTATATTCTAATCATGGATTCCTTGTCAAGAACATATATTTTATTTTTAAAAGTTTTGATTGAAACAACCTCTGACTTTAACTTAACCATGTTCACAATTTTTTCGTTTTCGTACATGACAAGAGTTCCAGACTTAAACAAACAAACAAAGATTTGGTTGGTTTCAACAAGCAACTGCAGCCTTTCTTTAATGGTTTCTTTTTCGTTTTGGTTGCTGGTTGATGAGCTTGAGGTTCTTCTTTTTCTTTTTTGAGTGGCCAGGTCTTTAATTTTTGACAAGTCGTCGTCACACCAGGCTATGTCCAATATTTCGTCACCGTGGAAATCTTGTTCTAGGTCTAAATTGTACAAGTTTTTGATTTTCAGCTGATCTTTTTGAGGCAAATCATCAAAGATCGAGTAAAACTTTATGAAATTATGGTTGTTAGGGGCTTGTAAAGCAAATCTATGCGAGTTTTTGGAAAACAAAGCAGTAGGCAAAACGGCGCCATCAGCGTCATCATCAATGTCCAGGTTGTTGGCGTTTTCCGCATTTTCTTCGTCGTCATCTTCGTCTTCAAAATCGTCTTCGTGAATAAGCTTCTCTTTCAGTAGTTTCAGCTCAGTTTCTTGCTGTTCCAGGTTTTCTTTCTGAATGTCAGAAACGGTTCTTTTTGAAGCCACCATGTTTGTCAGTTTTGTGCTAGTAAGTGTCTGAATGAACTGCAAAAATACTACCAAAAAAAATTCGGTCTACTCTATAATCTGTTTCTTTTTGGTTCTGATTGAATTTCTTCTATAACTTTTATTATCACCATCTTCTCAAACCACAATTGTTCATTTTTTTTAAAAAAAAAAGGAATAGCTCCTTTCTATAATCACATTATTATTAACTTAGTGAGTGAAACATTTCTCTAGCGGGAAAATTGTCACAGATGAGAAGAAAATGAAAAAAAAAAAAGAAACTTTTCATTCGGAGAAACTTGCTTGATTAGGAAACAGAACTGGCTGCACGCTTTAGGCAGTTGTCCCGAGGACGACATCTGTTTTGTTCACTGTTTTAAAAAGTTGGTTTAAACGATGTCTGAGTAGCTGAGATGATACATGCTGCCGTTGTGCCTGGATGGCTCTGTAAAAACAAGCACTAACCAGCAGAAGCCAAACACGACATCCCAGACTTTTTTTAAGCAGATGTCAGCCGCACTTGATCTTCTCTACTATCTCATTGTATACGTCTCGTATCCTGTTGGCCTGGGCTCAGTTTTCCTGGCTTTATTTGTTTCTCCTAGCCTGCTGCAATATGGAAAAACTTTAAGCAACTACACGGCTGGTGCAGGCAAATCCTCAAGCATTTATGGGTGGATTTTTAAGTTTCAGGTGAAAAGGTCATGGTTCATTCACTTCTATGCCATCAGCTGCTGCCTAAGTGCATTCAATGCGTATAACGAATACATCAGACACGGCGTGATATCTGTTAGTTTGCTTTATTTTCTTCACTCCTGCAGAAGACTTGCAGAAACATACAGACAAAACAGAAAAAACAGCAATAAAGATTCTTATATGAACATTTCGCATTACCTGGTCGGCTTATGGTTTTATACAAATTTTAATTATTTACAGTTCTACAAACAGCGCCAGGGCTTTCATGGTAAAAAAAACAGTTTACATAATGTTAATTTATACAAGTTTGCACTTTTCATAACTCTTAATTATTTGCAACTGATTCATCATTTGCATATGCAGGATCTGAAAAAATACACTGTTCCTTACAAATACCTGTTTAAAAAAAGCTACTGTGCACACTATTTCATCGAGATTCTAATTTACTTTACTCTAATGGTTGCTGACAACTTTTCTATAGAGACCATACTGCCTTGTGTTTGGACAGTTACAAACTTGGCCATATCTGCTTTAAACACTAAACAGTGGTACATTAAGAAATTTCAGATCAAACCTGAGGATCAGAAGAATAGTTTAATTCCTCTGTTTTAAAGTTTAGCCATCACCAAACAGCTATTGACACCTCCAAAACCAAAACTGTTATTGACTGCATAGTCAATTCTATCCAGCTTCAAGCTCTCATCGCTCTCAGTCAGTACTTTGACGTTTTCAGGCAGTACTGATAAAATGTCTGGATCAACAGTTTTCAAATTTTTTGTTGGGTGGATAACTCCTGTTTTCAAAGTTTCATAGCATATGCAAGCCTCCACTGCACCACTGGCTCCCAAAGAATGTCCTAAAGCACCTTTAGAGGACACAACATACACATTGCAGTTTGTTTTGCCTTTAAACATTTCAACAATTGCCTTGATTTCAGAAAGATCACCTGTTTTGGTTGAGGTTGCGTGACAGTTTATGTATATATTCAACTTTTTATTTTGATCTTTAATGCTGTCGATCCTTGCAAACGCCTTTTTCATTGCTTTGTACCCTCCATCACCATTAGGCATTGGGGATGTTAAATGGTATCCGTCAGAAGTCAAGCCTGACCCAACGATGCATATATCGCCTTTTTTTAGTTTTTCGTTGGCAGTTCTTTCCAAAAGCATTAAACCGCATCCTTCACTTAAAACAAAGCCGTCTCTCTCGGCATCAAAAGGCTTTGAGACTCCTTTTAAGCTTAATGCCCTGAGTCTTTGAAATCCAGCAAGTGATAGCACATGTCCAGAGGCTTCACTAGCGCCTACGACCATTGTTTCAATTTCTGGATCGTCTACAGACATATGATTCAAATATCTGTATCCATCTATGATTGATTGAGTGCCAGTTGCACACGCTGTCGACGTAGTCAAAATTGGGCCTTTAAATTTATAATTGATATGCAAATTGGAAGGAGCCATGTTTGGAAGTATCTTGGGAATAAAATGCGGAGAAAGCTTTTTGTTCTGTTTAGGATCCGAAGACAAAAAGTTGTTGGCTGCTGCTAGAGTGTCTTCAATAGAGATTATGCCTGTTCCTATTGATGAGCCAGTCTTTTCTGGCGAAATCACATGGTTAGCAGTGTCAAAAAGGTTTCGTGAGCAGTAAAGCAGGTACTGTGTAAACGTGTTGTATTTGCTGTTAAACTTTTTGTCGTTCTCATCCAAAATCCTTTCCTGGGGGATTTTACCTACTGAGAGAGAGTCTGAAAAGTGATATGGTACAACGTCATCACGCAGAAGACTGGTTTTGTCTGAAACCTTGTTGATGTCTTTCCACTGTGTGACTACGTTTTTATAACCGTTTTTCAGGTTTAAATTATCAAAAGTTTCAGCCAAGCTGAGGCCTAAGCGGAGTGACACACTCCGCATTTTTGATTAGGATAGCGTGTGCTTGCTTGTTTGATTTTAAAAATGGGCCCAGCATTGGTTGATATTGGTTTATCTGCTTTTGTGTAAAATGTGTTTCTTCGTTACACGCTTGGTGTTTGGAGGTTTAAGCAAAAAAAAAAGGTCATCTTGCTTTGAATAAACAAATACTAATAATTATACTTCCTGCCACCCTTTAACCATGACCATGAATAATGACCAGTAAAACAGTGAAGACAGTTTTAAAAAAAGAGTGAAAAAAAAAAAAGAAGAAAAAGCATGAAAAATTAAGAAAAAGAAACAAACAGCTTCATGTTTCTTTGTAGTTCCGGTTAAGTTTTTTTTTTTTTTTTTAAAATACATGATTATAAGCTCTCTAAAGAGCATCTAGCACCTTTACAAACCCAAAAAACCAGAGCACTGAACAAGTCTGTCAACTTAGACACAGGATGAGCTTCAGAACATTTAAAAAACTCTACGATCCGAGCGACTTTTTTGGGCTCAAACACAGTCTGGGGCTTCGAAAAGTGGCCAGCCACAGACTCAGCAGCAGTGGGCTTTTCCTGCGGTACAACACCGCAAAACGCCCTCTGCTAGCTATGAATACACTGCAACACCGTAACTTTGCTACATTCAGGCCACTGCTGAACAAAACCGACAAGAAACCGACTAAAAACACATATACCAAGGAGCACTACCTCTCGCAAACAAACAATTTTCTAACGAGGCTGAAAATCAACTTTCGATGGCTGTTGAAGAAGTCAATGAAGCCGTTTAATGCTGACGACATAAGTGCCTTTTTGTCGGTTTTTTTGTGGACGCATTTAACAGTGATTCTTCTGTGGACCACTGGATTTTTCTCCTTGATAATCCTGCTGCTGAATACGGTGATGGCACAGGACTACCTTGCAACCAAGTTTGGGGAGATCATAACCAACAACAACTCCAGCAACCTACTTATAGTCTTTGAAAATGCTATTCTGCCTGATCTGAAATCAGGAAAAATAGTGTTTCAAAATGTGTTTGTAAGCAAGAGACCAAGAGACGAAAAAGACAGCAAAGTTATCAAAGCTTCGCAGTTGGAAGCAGCCAGAAGAGCAGAGTATGCTCTGCAGAGTCAGCAAAAGATTTATCTTCCAGTTATATTTGATCCTAAATTTAAAGAAGGCAATTACACCCAATACGATCTAACCATTAAGGAAATTGAGGTGTCGCTATCGTTTACTAAGTGGTTTCAAGGAAAAGGGCTTATTGAAGAGATGTCTATAAATGGAATACGTGGGGTTGTTGATAGAACGAATGTCCAGTGGAAAGAAGGCGATGACCCAAGGAACTATTTGAACATAAAGAAACCCGGGGATTTTGACATCAATAACTTCAAAATGAACGATGTGCTTTTTACGCTGTATCCTCCTGATGGACTCAGACCTTTCAAAGTGTCCATTTACACATGTGAGTTAGAGCAGTTAAGACAGCAGTGGTTTTTCTATGACTTTTTAAATGCGAATTTTATTTCAGGCAAATATGACGGTTCTCTGTTCACCATTAATAAACGATACAACTCGTCAGGGAAAAGAGTTACTACCTGGAGAGTTGACAACCTGAACATCGATAACTTGAACGGTGGTGTTGAAGGTCCATTTTCATGGATCACAAGCGGAAAAGTTGACATGATTGGAGACATTAAAATTAACAACAAGTATAAAGACAAAAACAACAAAGACTGGCTCTTTTTTGGCCAGAACCAAAAAGAACCTTTCCAGCCTGGCCATTTTTGGAAGAATGCGCTTTACCAATGGCAGCAGCATTTAAATGAGGAGCACGACTCGCAGGAGCTTGAACTTACGTATTATTTAAAGCTTCATAATGTCCATGCGGAAGTGCCTATAATTAATGACAATCTGAATATTTGGAATTCTGCTCTGATCAGGCCAATTGTTTCATACATCAACAACAACAACACATACATACAAGTAACATGCGACATTGTCAAGGCTGTGAATGACTTTGATGGTGCATGGACCATATACGATTCCCGACTCTACGATGACTTGAACGAAAAGGTTTTTGATGCTTTGCAAGAATTTGTTGTTGATGAGGAAAGGAGATCTTTGAGACTGAAAAAAATAGGGTTTTGGTCCCTGCAGATCATTCTCCAAGTCGTCCTAGTTAGCTTGGGCAATATAACATAGACACAAGCAGCTTTATAATGTTGCTGCCGAGCCACCCTGGCCAGCATGGTCATTGCAACAATGGCAAAGGCAGATCCTTCATTTCTTCACTTCTTATATACGACTACTTTGTTACCCTGCCCAAAATAAAAACTACTGTTTCAGACACTTGCGGTTTCGGAATAGACTGCCTTTTTAGGAAACTACTGTAAGGGCTTCCGAGGACAAGTTTTATGGGATGTCCATTCTGCGCTACACAATAGGTAACCACTGCGCTACACAATACGTAACCACTGCGCTACACAATAGTTTAAAAGTTTTTATCACGTGCGTACAGGGCGCTGTGCCACTACAAAAAAACATAAAAACTCCCTTGTTTTTTTTTCATAAATTTTGGTTAGCTTCTTTATTTTTTTTTCCTTTGGTTTAAAAAAAAAAACGTACTGCTAATTTAAAACTAATATTTAAATGTTCAAGTACTACAACTGTTGTAATGCTGCTGACTACATTTGCATAATTAAGGAACGTTAAAGTGGTTCAAAATTTTAATTGAATACTAAGTGAAAAGTGCCAAAACCAATACAAAGGATCACGCTAGGGGCTATTTATTTGCTTACTTATCTGACCAATCACTTTTATTTTCTGTTTTGTCGTCATCGTTTTTATATTATTTAAAAGTTGGCTTTGGCTACAAACCTAGAAGAAACCAAGCACTTTATCATTTATTTCTAAACAAGGTGTTTTACAATAGAAGTTTTTTCAAAGATTGCATCAGCTGTGAATAAATTATTTTTGATTAATACGCTAGGATACAGAGCAGGCATCCACAAGCCAGAATGGAGTACATTGTAGAGCAGAATAACGAGAACATAGAATTTTTCATTATTTTTTTGCTTATTGTGAGTGTTTATCAGTTTGTGAACAACAACCCCAACGCAAATGAAAACAAGAATAATTTGAGGTTCACTTTCAAAAACCAACCTATATCTATCAATCTTTTGGATAAAATCGACAATGACTTTTTGATTAAAGCAGGAGTTTACTCAAGTAAGTTAGCACTAGCAGAGATCAGTGATGAGTCTTTGAGTACAAGCTCTGATGAAGAAGATGAAAGAAAGATTGAGATCGGAATTTTTGAAGAAGAGCCTGTTGTCAAAATCATTTCACCGTCCATGTCATATAAAGAGTCTTTAAAAGAGTTAGATTTTCAAGATTCGTATGCCCCAGAAGTCATAAATAATCACTACCACAGTGAATCTACAGTAGACAACTTATGTCAAAATTTGGAACAAAGTGCAGATAATTTAAAAAGCAACGAGGAAATAGCAGCCATTTTATTGGACGACAACAAATCTGATTTCATTTTAAGCAAGCAGAATAGCATTACTTGCGACAATGAGACTATCAAAACAGACATAAGCTCCATTAGAGAAAATGAGCAAGCCAACTGCGAAGACAGCTCCGGATACTTCATATCGAGTGTAAAATCAAAAGAGCAGCAAAAGCCGGTTAAAGATTTGATAAAAAAATTTGAAACAATCAGTTCTAATTCATCAATCAAATCAGTTGATAATAGTTTTTTAAATAAAAACATATTTAATAAAGGCAGCATCAGAAGTAACGAAACATTAAAAATAAAAAAAATACCCACTGCTGATTTTGAAGATCATATAGATGCTGTAGAAGCTATTGCAGAAGAAACTGAGCTTTGTAATGTTCAAAACAACCAAAAAGAGACACCACATACACCATTAAAACAGCTTAAAGCTGAGCATAGCAACATTTTGGGTAATTTCCATTACAGTCTTAAAAAGAAAGATGACATCAGCGATGAAGTGTGCTCATTAGAATCAAAAAGCAGCTACAATTCTTTTTCCTCCAACATTTTGTTTACTCCTTTACTTGAACGTAAAACCGCTAGAAAGAACTCTCAGTCAAAGGAAAACGGATCCAATTTCTTAAAGTTTAATTCCGGCACTGATAGCATTAATTTCAATGATATCACTACAAGTTCAGTAACTAAAAGTGTGATTACTCAGGAAATATGTGCTACAGCAACAATCGTAGTACCCGAAGTGGCAACTTCAATTGTGAAATAAGGCAGTAAAAACATTGATAATTAACAAATAGCTATTATATATATGTGATTTGAAAAAAATAAAAAAGAAAAATTCTTTCACAATGAATTCTTTAATATAGAAACAACCTGGTAAATAAACTGACCATTCAAAATATTTTTATAGTATTACTTCATATGGCTGGTTGTGACCTAGGTATTCATCAAAAAACTCTTCAATTGCCAATCCAATGTGTTTTGCAGCTTTCATTAAATCGATGTCATTTTTTGTCTGTGAAGTGGTAACTCTAATGAAACCTGATTTTGCGTATGAATGGTTCAAGTCAACAATCAAACGAGTACCAATAACAGCATCAATATTGTTTTCCAATAGTTTGTAATCCATATACTGCATAGCCTCAGCCATAGCAGTAGGGGATTTTAAAGCCTCAGGCTTGAAGTTTTTTAAATTTAGTTTGATGAACAAAAACATACCAAAGGATGGCTTTATGCAAGTAAACAAGTTTTTCTTCTTGTAAGCATTAGATTCAAGTAAATTTTGCAATAAGATCTTCTGCTTATGTCTGTGCAAAACACACAAATTTATGCACCATTGAATCCATCCATCTAAAAAGCTGATGTCGTTGGTTTGCAGCTGGTTTTTTAGCAAGGTATCCATGCCATTGCAACATTGGTTAAAAATAGTCATACTTAATCCACTGATTTCTCTAGTTGAACAGTCAATGTAATTTTTTATTCTTTCAATAATTGGCTTAGGGGCAATTACATATCCCAGTCTTAAACCAGTAGCAAAGATTTTTGAGAACGACTCGCATCTAATAACTAAACCATTGGTATCAATTGAAATATAAGAACCAGCTTTTTTTAAGCTGCTCAAGTATACGTCTTTTTGAGATTCAAAAAAAGCTTTGTCTTTTTTTAATGAGTCATTAGTAGTTGTTGCCACTAAATCTTCAGACAAAGTTAAATAGCCATATGGGTCATCTTCAATAATCAAGATGTTATATTTTTTTAGAATATTGTAAATTTCTTGTTTGTGTACAATGCTTTGAACAAGGCCAGTTGGATTATGGACTGGTATGGTATAAAAGACTGATGGAAATGGTTTGTTAGGATAAAAGACTGACCAGTTGCTTAGCAAATTTTCCAAATAAACAGTGTCCACTGGGTTTTCTTTGTTTTCAAAAGTTGCATCTAAGTTCATGTTGAAAGGAACAACATGACCATTGGTCATGGAAATGTTTGCCAAAATAACAGTGAAACACAATTCTTCAACAAGTATGGTTTTTGTTTCGTCTAGTAGTAACTGGCATACATAATAAGTAGAAGCGGAAGTACCAGAAGTGACACAGTAGTCATAGTCGTTTTCAGTCAAGAAATCAGAACTGTAATCTCTGAACAAATCAAACTTTTTTGTCAAACTTTTGACCAAATCAACAGTTGAATCCAAACCAAAAGTATTTGGAGAATACTCAAATACTTCTTCCAATGTGCTGTCGGTTTCCTTTTGTTCACAAGCACGACTGATTTTGTCGCCGATGTAAAAAGAGTTTAGCTGAGAGCCACCAGACTTTTCGTAGTCAAGATCGATGCTGTGGTTGATGGTGATATTTTTAACACTGAAAAAATCTTTGTTAGGTGTTCCTGACCCCATGGTGATTTTGTCAGCTGGATTTAGCTTTGAAAGCCTTGTTTCCAGTTTTTTTGGAAAAGGTCCATGAATCCAGGATGGTGGAAGAATTCTTTGAGCGTCGTACTTTGAAAAATGCGATTTGTAGTTGTTGTTGCTGGTCATTGAAAAAATTCTGTGAGTACCGGCTGTTGATTAAACTTTCTTGTTTAGGCTGGTTTTCATATCGTATTGTTTTTTTTTTTCCGCTAGTAAAACCTTAACCTTAAATCACCGTGACTGATTTAAATGCTAGATTGAATTAAAAAAAAAAAAAAAAAAAAACAGTAAACTAATTGCTTGGCTTTCTGCTCTTTATATACAAATGAAAGATCAAACCAACTAGTGCACTAAAGCAAGCTGCAGGATTGGGTTTGACTGGATTCTTTAACTGCTTCTCTAGCTTCTTTTACCAGCCTTTTTTTTCATTAGCCTGCAATCCCGAACAAAATCTGTCCGCTATGGTTAAGAACTACGCATCTCTTAACCATAGCGGACATATTTTTTTTAAAAAAATACATATGCCTCAGATTTGGTGCTGATTGCAAATAAAGGAACATAAGTATCGATACGGCGAGCTGCTTAGCACTGAGGGCGATAAGCAGCAAAATCGAATGCTGGCACAAGGACTTTAATGCGCATCGCCTGCTGTGCTGAAGATGGAAGCCTGAACACGCATAAGCTTGTGGGCTGTGGTCTAAACCAGTCATGTGACCAAATGTAATAAAATTGAGCACGTGTAGTTGGTCACATGACTACCTTTAATCACATGCACCGGTCGTTTTTCACCGCGAGCTTTGTGTTTTGTTTGCCAAACGTTGCAAGCTGCTAACATTTCGCCTAACTGAAGTCTTCTAAACAGGTTTTATGGTTTCACAACCAGCATAGTAGGACGTTTTCTTTGACCATAAAGATATAGAGAAGTAAGAAAGTACCAGCAAGTGCTTGTTTTTCTTTTTTTTTTTTGCATACATCGAACAAAGGGCCAGCCGACCATTTGCAGCTAAGAACAACACAGCTTACAAATTTACATATTAAAGCCATCACCGCCCACTACTCTACCTCAAATGTCTCCAATCACACAATTCAGAAGACTTGCAAGGCTTCCTTTTATACAGCTATACAGACTTTTACGGCAACCAGAGCAGACAGCCTTGAAAATTTTGACTCAGATTGCCATTGTTCAGTTTGCTTTTTACCTAAACTTTTTAATTCTTTGGAAGTCAGTTTCGTTTTTGTTTGGATTCAGCCCGTATGACAGCATTTTCGATTACACAAATTTTACTCTTTCTGATGCCAAGGGGCTAACAAACATAGTTTGCTGGCTTATCAACTCCATTCTGATATCTTTCATAATATCCATCATTGTTGGAAGGAGCAAGCTAGCTTGGGATTTTGCTTTAACAGTCCATATAATCAATATCACCTTAAGCATCATATACAACAAAAGCTTCCCAACACACGCTCTTTGGTGGCTAATTCAGCTTGTGTCTTCACTTCTCATAATATTCTTGGGTACTTACATGTCAAGATTCAGAGAGTTGAAAGACACCTTTTTTGATGAGCTTTTGGACTCATCAGGAAACTCTAACAACGGCGACAAAGCATATGAAATGAAAGATTTAGAAAATCAGACTTAAATAAATGCCTATAATATATGAATTCTTCTGTAGTAGTGTGAAATACTTTATAAACTTACGTGCATGCATATATATATATTTATATTCAAAATAAGTTTTATTTTTGCCAAAATCATAGTCCTTAATTACTCTTACTCAGCGTCTTTTTTTGGTCTTCCTGACAAAAGATCTAGTATTTCAAAAATAGACTTATACTTTTGGTTTCTTTCCAAATGGCCATACATTTTCTGTCTGACATTTAAAGCCAAAATCAGACTTTCAAGTCTCGTAATTAAGTGGTCCAGAAACTTGATTAAATCCTTTTCATTACCGGTTTTGACTATGGCGTTTCTAGTGTCATTGGTGAAATTAAACAGTTTCCCAACTTCTTTTCGATCAAAAAAGGTTTCAGTATCACAGTCATAGAAGCTGACAATGTCTTCTAACTTCAACGTTATATTTCTCAAAAAGAATAGAGTCTCTCTGGTTTTCAGTAAGTCATCACTCACTGCCTCTTGCAGACTCAGTCTATTTTTAACTTTCTCTGGGTAAATTACAGTGATAAATTCTTTGGTTTCAAGACCTTTCATTTTGGTTTCACCTAAATCATGTGTAAAATAGCCAATGTCGTTTAAAGTGTGAAGTTGTCTTTCCAAAACCTCACCTATAACTTCATCACCGTAGGCGTCCTTAAGGTTCATATTTTCTTTGTGAACTTTCTCACTCATCCTTAAAATAGCCTTAAATTCAGTGATAAAGTCCATAGACAAAGTTATTTGGCCTCCATCAGCAACAGAAGAGACTCTTGCAGCTTTGTTAACCATAGGACCCAAATAATCCATTCTTTGGGTGACAACGTCTTTTTCAGGTACAGGTTTACCCCAATGTATGCCCATTCTGACAGACAACCCCAAATACAGAATGTTGTCGTTTTCGTCTTTAATCAAACAACCGTCTTCAGAGTTCGTAATCTGCAGCGGCCAAGCAGCTTGCAACAACTTTAATTGAACAGTTAAACACCAGTTTAATGCAGCTAAAGGACTTGGAAAAGCCACCATAAAAGCATCACCTTCTGTTTTGACTTCATATCCTCCAAACAATCTCAAATTTCTTCTCATGATACTGTTGTGTATTTTGATAGCAGATCTCATAGCGTCTGGGAAGGATTCCCACAAAGAAGTAGAGTTTTTTATATCTGTGAAAACGATACAAATATTACCTGTTGGTGGTGCAATTTCTGGCTCTAGCCTTCTCAACCCAGAATCTTCAAATGTATTTTCACTTCTTCTAATACTCATCAAAGCCTCTCTGTTCAGATTGATAGAGCCTGTAAACTCTTCCATGGAGTCCACTGCAGCCTCTAAAGATATACAAACTACACATACCGACTCTTTACATCCGTATGATAATGCAAAGTCTCTTAACTGAGCTGCTGCGTTCATTGGTTGTTGTCTATTGGATCTTGCAATATCAGAAGCTGTTTCGTAGTCTATGTAGTTCCATAAATCGTTGGTTGCTACAATCAGCATTTCATCTGTTTTGGTCAAATTTAAAACATTGATATCTGGAGAAGCGTGTATATGTGGCAACAAATGAAAGAACCCGACAGCTCTAGACACATCCGAAACACCATCAACTTTTCCGTTATTTACATAGCCACCAGAAATTCTGATTCTGACATATTCTTGAGGGTTTCCTGGATTATGCTTTTTTGTCAAAACCAAATGATCACCAGTGCTTCTACTCAAAATCGCCATAGTATCACCAATGTTAGCTGTGTACACCTTTTTATCCTTGATATAAACAACCGTTAATGTGGCACCCGAAGACAAGTCAATCATTGACAAATAATCTTCGTTCATTGACAAATTTGAGGATTGATTGCTATTTTTCTGTCCATTAATGGATTCCAAAGCCTTCGTGTTCAAATCTTTATTCAATTGCAAAAACGAGTGTCTTAAAGCATTTTTAATATCTGCTTCATTCGAATCACCATACTTTTCTAACATTCTGCTCAGCACATCTGGGTACATATCTCTTAGGAATTTAGGTAGCCTATTACTAGAGTTTGAGATTTCGTTCTTACCATCAATTAACATAAGCAAAGATTCATCAATTTTACCTCTAAATCTTTGGACTGCATTATCCCTATAGTTGACAAAGGTTCTAGATCCCAAATAATCAGCTACACCATAAGCCATGTTGTTAACTTTAGACTCTGAAGTTCTCATTCTTAAATTAAACGCTTCATCAGGTATTTTTGAGGTTTTCAAAGTCACGTCCATTAAAGACAATACGATTAATTTGTCCAAGTGAGTCATGTCAGCATAATTGACAGATGCAACTGTTGTATCACTGATTTCAAATCTCTTGTTTCCTGAAAAACTTAAATAACGCAATTCTCGGTTATTCAACCAATTATAGTCGTATTGATAGTTACCAATATTGTACTTCAAAAAGTTATTACTAACATCTAAAACAGTTAAGTTTTTCAGCTTAGATAGCTCAGCAGGAAGAGACTGCAATTTGTTACTGTTGATCATGAACACCCTCAATTTAGGAAGTTGAACTACAAATTCTTCTGGCAAATAGCTAATTTGATTACCAGATAAGTATAATTCTTCTAAACTTGGAATTGATTCACCTGTTAATTCTGATATAGCATTGTAAGAAGCATTTAAGTATTTTAATTGCTTAAACTTTTTAACCCACAACGCAGATTTAGAATTAATTCTATTATCTGCTATGGACATATACACTAAAGAATCGTATAGTGGCATTTTTTTGCTTGGTGTATTAGCAAAAGCGTCTTGCCAAAATGATAGACTGTTGGACGACAAATTTAAGTGCGTCAACTGCAATTCAGCAAACCCTGGAACAAATTCAGTTATGTTATTTGAATGTAGATCTAAATATTTCAAGTTTTTCAGTTTAACAATGCTCAAAGGCAAACTTTCTAATTTATTTCTGTTGCAACTCAAATGATTCAATTGCGTTAAGTTTTCAATTGCTTCAGATATTTGAGTTAAATTGTTTTCGTCTAATTCCAATTTCCTTAGTTTGATAAACTTTTTCCAAATAATAGACGGCACAATGGTCAAGTTGGCTTTCGACAAAATTAATGTTGTTAAGTTATTCATATAACTTTCTTTGAAGTAAACAGAGGTTAAAGGATTTTTAGCGACATCCAAGGTTCTTAAATTTGGAAGTTCATCCTCAAACGAAGAAATTTTGTTATCATTCAAGTACACATATTGCAATGACTTAGAATTTGCATTGAAGCTGCTAATAAGATTGTCTTTCAGGTTTATTGTTCTTAAGTTAGTCATTTTACTTATGTTAGGAATAATTGTTAGATTGTTGTAGGCAAGATTTAACTTAGCTAATTTGGTTAACTTATTTATAGAGGCAGGAATTCTATAAATTCTATTACTAGATAAATCTACTTGCAGCAAACTAGAACATTCATTAATGGCTTCTGGATATTCTGTGAACATGTTGGATGACAAATCTATCAACTGCAAATGCTTCAAATTTCCAAAACCTTTGGGCAACTCAGACAATTTGTTAGATTGTAAATTTAAAATAGTCAAATATTTCAACAGACCTATGCTGTCAGGAATACTCTTTATAAAGTTTCTTGAAAGCTCAAGAGATATCAATGTAGAGACGTGAGTTATGTTCTGAGGAAATTTCGAAGCTCGTAGGTTTACCATTCTTAAACTTGTTAATGAAGTGGCAGATTCAATAAAATCTAAAGGCAAAAAACTGTTTGCATTCGATGACAAATCCAAAGATTCAATATCGCTGGCTTTTTGATAAAATATAATAGGTGGTCTACTCAAATCCATGTCTCTCAAATCTACATGAACAAAATCACCCCTTCTTAAAATCAGGTCTTCTTTGTCTTTGCTCAGCTGAGATGTCAAAATTGGATGAAACAAAAATTGGAAAACAAAAGACAAGTCTTCAATACCTAAAATGTTCAACGGATCATGCGATTTTCTATAACCAGATAGAAGCAACAATCGTAATTGGATAGATATTGGCTTGGATTTCAAGTGTAAAACTTTTGATAATTTTCCTATTTTCAAAGAGATTTGGAAGTTTCTTGCTGGCGAGCAGTTGAACTTCTTTTTCAACATAGGCAACATTTCGTTAACAGTCGTGCTTATTGTACAAGACAAAGTAGCAAACGTGTTGGTTTCAACATTAAAAATCTTTATGACATATTTCCTATTCATGTCAAACGAAGAAAAGTCGTTATAGTAAAGCTCATAAGTTTTTAGAGTTGATTCCGTGATGTTTCGTTCTTCTTGGCCGTGCTCGTTTAATCCAATTGAGGCTAAAGAAGCCCTTGGATGTGACTCCAACGATGGGCTACCAGAGCTGCCAAAGCTTAAATTTTTTGACCAGTTGCTAGATAAAGAATTAAAATGATCTTTATGGCCAGCATGAACTTCCTGTTCTTGACTATTGGTACCTTTCTTACTTTTATTCAGCTCAAACTGAGAAACACTCATGTTGTTGTGTGAAGCAAAATTTCCTTTAGAAGCATTTGCAAAAATTTCTCCGTTTAAAAGAGGCAAAGCTAGATGCTGCTTGTGTTGTTTATTTTTAGATAAAATAATATCATCATTGTCAGAATCAAAAGAATCATCTTTTTCTTCTTCTACTGTGTAATTGTCTTTAAAAGATATCATCTTGTCATCTTTTTCACCCATAGAGCCGTGCTTTGTTTTATTATTCATTGGAGATATAGATTCCGTCGTCGCTGAGGAAAAAGAATTCTTTTTGGTGTCTAGGGGATCATATTCTTTTTCGCTATGAACTTTACTTTCAGCTGAATGCTCTTTAACCATATTATGAAACAGTCCTTTTCCAGCATTAAATGGCATTATGGGAAATTTGTGGTTTATTTCTAGGGAGCTGCTTTCTATTTTGTTGTTTTCTGGGTTTTGTTTTTGAGATAAATTCTCAATGGTTATACCCTCGTCTGAGTTGTCAAGTTTTAGGTTGTTATCATTAAAACCTATGGTATTGGCAGCCACATCCCAACTTTCTGGTGCTACCCATCCTGCGTTGTTGCTGCTCTGAGAATCTAAAAGCAAATCGCTAGGTTCCCTAATATCGTTGTTCAAAATAATTTCAATATCTTCGTCGATTTTCCGTGGCTCTTCAACAGATAGGTGTTGGAAATAGTTAGCAAAATCTAGCGAGGTGCTAGAATCGTTATTATGGTTTTCATTTTTAGTAAGACTTTGATTAGTACTTTTGTTTTCTTGAGCCAAATTGCTGCTGGAGTTGGTTGGTGAGACTACAGGCGAAATCGAGCGGCCAGTTATAATATCATTATTTGGCGCATGGCTGACATTCGGTATGTGATCGTTGGATTTTCTTGGCGACAAGAACTCATATCCTTTGGATGTGTTGTCTTTGCTATTCTTTTTGAACCTATTGGAAAAAAAAGAAGGTGTAGAAAAAGTTCTTTGGAGGCTGACAGGGCCTTGCACTTCATGTTCTTCTTTCTTTGCTTTGCTGTCAAAAAATTGAGCACTGGGCTCTGGGTGGCTGGACACTTTGCTTGAAGCCCCCTTGTCTGGATTTGAAGCGGAGTTGATTTTTTGCAAATAAGAGGCTGGCTCACTCTCCATTTGCTGCATTGAAACTGAATTGTACAACGAGTCCTTGTGGTGGCCATGGTACCCGTGTGAGTGAGCTGCGTTAGAAAGCTTCTTTTTAAAAATTGAGATGCCTGATTGCTTTTTCTTGCCGTTTGTTGAACTTCGTGAAACATCGCTGCTTATCGACGATGTCTCGTCGCTCAAATCATTCTTTGAAGAACTTGTTGTGGAAAAATGCCTGGAAGCAATGGATTTTCGTAATTTGCTAGACTTTGAATCCTGCTTTGTGTGCTCAGTGCTCATGCTTGGATGTGCTCTGCTGTTTGGCTGAGTATTTAGGTAATTTGATAAAAAGGGCTCTGTTGCCTTGTTTTATTACTAGAAATGTAAGAAAAGATACGCTACAGCGAAGAATTGGTGTTAAAAGCCAAAAATGAAAAAAAATGGCAAAAGCTGCAGATTTCAAATCAAATCGTGCTTGTTGTGGACAGATTCGTGCTTGAGTAGTGCTTGCCGTGCCTGAAACGTGTGCAACAAGCCTTGGTGTTCTTGTATTTTGGTGGTTTGATGACCTTATGTTCTTAGTCCCATGAGTTGTTCACCACTTTACAGAAGAAGTAGCAGGCTTCCAGTGTCTTCGTACTGCAGAGCATCCTCGCTGGCTGTATCGATACCCTTTTTTTTTTGGCCGCTGCGTGTTTGGCCCAGAACAGCAGTGGTTTCCGCTTTGGGAAATGAAATGTAGAGGTAAAAGGTGGTCACGTGGTAGTATTAGTAGATATGTATGTCACGTGTTAAAATTAGGTGAAGTGTATGTCACGTGTTAAAATTAGGTAAACTGTATGTCACGTGTTAAAATTAGGTGAACTGTATGCCACGTGTTTAAGTTGGTAGCCATATGTGTCACGTGTTTAAGTTGGTAGCCATATGTGTCACGTGGTAACTGCATGGCGGGTCATGCGACTGACATGTAGCAGTCACGTGTCTGCTTTCTTCATGTCCTGCTTCCAAGACGCCGTGCAACGACACACACGCTGCGTCTCTCCCCACACAGAACAAACGCCATCAAACACCAGCAGGCACCAGAACATGCTGGAGCGCAATTGCATCCACTAAGGTCCTTGATCTTTACTCCTGCCGGCCTCCTGGAAGGATCACCAGACGAGGACATGTCGGATATAGCACAACATTATTTCACGTGACGCACCAAAACACAGACCAGTCCGAAAAAAGAAATCCGAAATCTTCGAGGCGAAAATTTTCACCAAGCTGCCCAGTTTTCGACAAGTATCTTCAAGCTAAGAGAGACTAAGCACAGACCAGCAACACATAGACAAGCACCCATACCGCAACAATGTCTTTGGTTAACACCCTATACTGCAGAGTCTGCACATTCCCAGTTGATTTCTGTGACTACAACAAAAAAGCCAGCAAGTGCAAAACATGGCTAGAAGAAAACCACCCAGAAAAATACCAAGAGCTGTATGCCAACAAAGATACTGAGGATGTTGACGAAAAGACCAAAAAAGTAGAAGAATCTTTGAAAAAGATGGAATTGAGACAGGAAAAGAAGGACAAGAGAGATTTGGAAAACCAGCAAAACAGCAGAATCATCATCAAGACCATTGAAAGAACAAAGAGAAAAAGATCTATTGAAATCCAGGGTTTGGAGGTCTTCCCATTAAATTTGAAGAAACTGTCCAAAAAATTCAGCAACAAGTTTGCCACAGGCTGCTCTATTGTTGACAACAAGCTGGTTTTGCAAGGTGACTTGGCCGATGATATCGAAGTTTTCATCAATCAGCTTCTTAAAGAAGAAGCTGGCTTGGAAGACATCAAGGTTGATAAAGTCGTTGCCAAAAGAAAGAAAACCGAAGAAGAGTTGGCTGCTGAAGCTGCTGCTGCAATTGCCAACGGTACATCCACTGCCAAATACGTTAAAGGTGACGAACTTAAAAAAAATTGAGCAAGCTTCTGTCTTCTGTATTTCTCAAGTTTTTTGAGCAGAAAACAAGCTGTATTTTCATGCTTTTCAGCACCATTTCTACTTCTTTTGTGAGTATGACAAACGTGAAGAGATTTGTTCTGTTTCCCAGCTAAAAATTATATAGACCAAAGATAAATATAACGACTTAAGTAGATGAATAAAGTAGTATCAGATATGCTAATACAATTGTTCATTTTTTTTTGTTTTGAAAAAAACATTTAGATTAAGTACTTTTGTGGGTGATACTTTCTGTTGTATCTGGCTTCCAACGGTCTGAACATCAAATAAGCTGTAAATGAAAACCCTAGCCCTAAGACCCATCCAATTTCACCTCCAACATCACTTATCTTACGTGAAACGTAACCGCTCCAGAATGACTGGTTCATACCCAAAAATATACCAACAATACCAACACACATTGCTGCAAACGAGGCGTAGCCAACAGGCAGCTTTTCATGATTATCATAATCATTAGGATCAAAGAAGTCGTATCTTCCTTTTCTGAAAACGTAAAGCTCGCAACTAAAAATACCCAAATACAAAGACACATAGTAGCCAACTATATTCATGATATTTGAGAATGTAGAAGAAAACTTGTGAGACTCAGCAAAAGCCAATGAAAGGGCAAGAGAAACTAAAGAGCCTATTAATGCCCAAATGTGTCTAGGAACACGCATTAAAGCTGGATGTATTTGCCCAGAATTCAAGCTCAAAGAGTAGCAAGACCCAGTTGTCATTGATATTGATGATAGGGCTAAAACAATAGTCAAAAACTTTGCAAATCCTTCAGAACCAGGAGGACCTGACCCACCGGGGTAGGATTCTGGCGACAAAACAGCATACACAGCAGCACCAAATCCATTGTTGTTGTACAAATCCTGCCATTCTTGGGGTCCATTAAGAATAGCATAGCAAATAGCAGCACCTAAGATATTTGTCACTAATAGCCCTATATACATACCCAGAAACACTGCCAAAAAGGTCTTCCATTTGGGAACAGTCTTGGGGATGTAGGTGGTGAAATCAGCAGCAGATGTTGCCCAGGCAGTTGAAAATCCAAAAATGCATGATATGAAGCCAAAAGTGTTACCAATGTTTTCACTTCTTTTTGGAGAGTCATGGCCAATTTTTACAAACCCAGTGACTTTTAATTTGACAACAAGGGCAATGTAAACAATAAACGTAGCAATCCATGCAAATCTTTCGTAGGCATGGATCACATTGTATCCAAAAAAGACTATTGTCATTGATCCAACAAGAAGTACCAGCAAAGCAGCCCATTGGGGGATGTTATGGCCTGAAGTCTGGTTAATAGCTGCTAAGGCTTCAGCGGCAGCAGAAGAGTCAATAGAGCACCATCCTGCTGAGGAAAACCAATTCATAACACAAAAGCAGTAGCAGGTGGTAAACCAGCCGCTATAGAATCTGGTTAAGGTCAGCTGTCTTAGCCCTGTATTGAAAACAGCAAAAAGAGACACAGGAATGCAAGAAACAAACCCAAAAAAGATGATAATAAGAATGATTGAAGAAAATGAAAGACCGTAGTAAATGGCCAAAAATCCAGTGGACAGCCCAGCAATTCCATTAGTTGTTGACAACCACATGAAAAAAGTGTTCCAGAAAGAGGTGTCTGTTTGTTAATGAGGCTTGACTGGAGTAATGCCTTTTGTTTCAACTCCTTCTATTCCGTACCACAGAATATGGAAAATATTTTTGCTATTGCCGCTTTGCTTGAAGTCCAGCTGCTTCTTTTCAAAGCTGGTAAGCGAAGCAGAGCTGGTGTCTGTGAATGATTCCTTGACTTCAAAGCCTATGGACTCTTTTTCCAGATCTTTGTCGTAAGAATGCATGGCGTCTGTCATGTTAGCAGCTATATTGTTTTGTTTAAAAAAGTTTTTGTTGATGACTAATATGGATACTGCTTGTCAACAACAAAAGTGGTAATAAAAAACAACAAAGTTGATATCTGTGTTTTTAATTTTACAAGTTGGGCTTTAATGTTATTCTTAGAGCCTTCATAACTCATATGAATCAGTTCTGAACAGCTGACAATTGCTGTGAAAAAAGTCTCTAAGTTGTTATTGATTCAGCATTTCAAAACCAAAAAAAAAAGAGACTTCATTTGATTAAAACGCATGAAAAATTTTTCTCCTTTTTAAGATTAGAAGTTTTAAAAAAAAAAATGAAAATAAAAAAAACATAAAAAAAAAAGTCAATCTTGAGTCCCTGACGGTTTAATCGTGAGATAAGATTAAGGTTATGGGGTTTGTCTACTTATCAGTACCCGAACATCGTTGGATGCTCGATAGTGTTAAATGGCGGGGATGGACATTTTCCATTATCAAGACATTTCGATCTAGGTGTCAACGGTTATTGAGAAATAGCACATGCATACACAGACTTCTTGCTGCTATGTGTCGGGCCTAGTATCGGTCACAAGAAGCACTGATAACACAGTCAGTGTTTTCTAGTGGTGGGAGCATGTGCACAAGGGCGGTCTGCCAAAACTTGGTTTATACGAATGCCTCTTATTTGCTTTTGGCAATGTACGGAAGTGTTGCACGATGCCATGTCTTGGAATGCTCGAAAGTGCCTGTGCTGCCAAGCAGGAATTCACAATCTCTAAGTCACGTTTGTTCACCATCCAAGAAACATCACTCTCTCGTATAATAGTGCTAAACAGGTATGCAATAAGGTAATGGCTGTCAGATGCTTGCAAAGTTAAAGCAGATTGATTGTTTGCCAAAAAATCTTAAAGAGTCATATATACTTATCAATCGGTCAAAGCAGTGAGTCTATTGACTCTTGCCTGTGTACCGTAAAATGGCCTCACTTTTTTTTTTTAAATTAAGTACTTTTGAGGGTGATGCTTTCTGTTGTATCTGGCTTCCAACGGTCTGAACATCAAATAAGCTGTAAATGAAAACCCTAGCCCTAAGACCCATCCAATTTCACCTCCAACATCACTTATCTTACGTGAAACGTAACCGCTCCAGAATGACTGGTTCATACCCAAAAATATACCAACAATACCAACACACATTGCTGCAAACGAGGCGTAGCCAATAGGTAGCTTGTCCTTATTTTGGTAGTCCAAAGGATCAAAGAAATTGTATCTTCCTTTTCTGAAAACAAAAAGCTCGCAACCAAAAATAGCTAAATACAAAGACACATAGTAGCCAACCATATTCATAATGTTTGTAAATGTAGAAGAAAACTTGTGAGACTCAGAAAAGGCTAAAGACAATGCTAAAGCAACTAAAGATCCTATTAAAGCCCAGATGTGTCTTGGGATTTTTGTAAGAACTGGATGTATTTGAGCGGAGTTTAAAGACAATGAATAGGTAGAACCACAAGTCATTGCTATAGATGACAACGCTAATATTATTGTCAAGAACTTAGCAAATCCGTCCATTGCAGGATTATAATCGCTACCTAAATATGTGCCAGGAGCTAGAATAGCATACACAGCAGCACCAAATCCATTTTTGTCATATAAGTCTGTCCACTTTTGTGGTCCATTTAAAATGGCATAGCAAACAGCGGCACCTAAAATATTGGTGATTAATAAAGATGCATACAAACCCAAAAAAGTGGCTAAAAAGGTTTTCCATTTAGGAACAGTCTTAGGAATGTAGGTAGTAAAGTCAGCAGCAGATGTAGACCATGCAGTTGAAAATCCAAAAAGACATGAGATGAAACCAAAAGTGTTACCAATGTTTTCACTTCTTTTTGGAGAGTCGTGACCAATCTTCACAAATCCTGTAATTTTTAATCTTGCAATCAACACAATATAAACAAAAATCGAAACTGGCCAAGATAGCCTTTCAAAAGTGTGGATTGCGTCATAGCCCCAAAACACAATAATCATTGAACCGGCCATAAGAATGATTAATGCAACCCATTGTGGAATGTTGTGGCCTGATTCTTGGTTAATAGCTGCTAAGGCTTCCGCGGCAGCTGAAGAATTGATAGAGCACCACCCAGCGGAAGAAATCCAATTCATAACACAAAAGCAATAGCAGGTAGTGAGCCAACCACTATAAAATCTGGTTAAGGTCAATTGTCTTAAACCCGTGTTAAAAGTGGCAAAGAAACCAACAGGCAAACAAGATATAAAACCAAAAAATACAATTATCAGTATAATTGACGAGTATGATAGTCCGTAGTAAATGGCTAAGAACCCAGTTGACAAACCAGAAATACCAATGTTAGTAGAGAACCACATAAAAAAAGTGTTCCAGAAAGAAGTATCATGTTGTTCTTCCTCTAAGACCGGAGCAATACCTTTGGTTTCAATACCTTCTGTTCCGTACCATATTTTTTCCAAAAAGTTGTGGTTTTTGGAAATTAAAGACGCTTCTTCTGAAGAAGGGTCCGAGGAGTTGATGTTGATGCTATTCCTTTTAACATCAATTGTATATTTAGCGTCCAAATCTGACATTTTTGTTAAAACTTTTTAGGTGAGTAAAAAACTTGAAAAAAAAAAAAAATTGTTGTGTAAAATACAAAAGCAAAGTAATGTGTAATTGGTTTTAAATGTTAGTTTGTCTTTGTTAATCAACTTGATGTTGCAAAAATAACAGAATTTGTATTGTAGCAACAGCTTTATAATTTGTATTTAAAAAATTACACTACCATTATCAAACATGCCTGCTGTTGTTTAAATAGTTCATTAAAATGCGAATAAGTCTCTATCGTTGCCTTTTTTATCACTTCCAAAATTTGTTGACCAGTTTTCGATATAAAAAAAAGCTACATTAAAATTTACTGAAACATAATCTAAACCAGAAAAGAATCAGTGAGACAAGTAAAAAAAAAACAAACCTTATCAAGACTTAAAAAAGGAGTAAATTCGATTAAACTATACAGAAAAATTAGATCATATTTAGATTCAAATAAACAAATAAAATTTAAAGATAAATAAAATGAAAACAATAGTTTTAGTATTCTTAAAGTCAATGCAAAGATCCTGAAAATTTTGATTAAAAAAAAAAAAGGACTAGACCTTGTGATCTTTTATTCATATAAACAAAAAGGCTTGAAAAGCCAAAATTCAAGCAACAGCCGTTCAGTGATCAAGAATTTTTACTGCATTTAAGCGACAATTTAATTTAATCTCCATCATTTTTGAAAAACTGGCAGTAAAAATAAAAATTAAAAATTAAATATTTGAGACAAAAAAAAAAGTTTAAAATTATCCTATAAATGTGCTTATCAAAAATATTTAACTTCTGCTGCTAGTTTCCCTTTTAAGCTTCTAGTACTTTGTTAAAAGAACGAAGTTATAAAAGTACTTTAACAGTAAATATAACCATATTTTACACTAAATGAAAACAGAAGTAGAAAAACAAAAAAAAACCGCAAGAATAAACTGCAGAAGATGGTCGCTTTTAGCTTTTGAAAAACGCCGCTATCATAGAAAAACAACAAAGCAAAGATTAAATTGCTTGAATTATAAAAAAAAAATTAGTAAAAAAAGATTAAAATATTATTCTTACATTATAAATTATCAGCTACTTAAATCAAGTAGTTTTCTGGGTGGTATTTTTTGTTGTATCTAGCTTCAATTGGTCTGGTGAAAGCATAGGTAACAAAAGAGAAACCCATACCTAGAATCCAACCAATGTCACCACCAGCTGAAGTGCTGATTTTCTTGGAGATGTAACCAGCCCAGAAAGATTGGTTCATACCTAGGAAAATACCGATAACACCTACTAGCAAACTGAAGAAAGAAGCATAGCCAACTGGCAACTTATCAAAGTTTTGGTAGTCGTTTGGATCAAAGAAATCGCTTCTTCCTTTTCTAAATAATAGCAATTCACTTCCGAAGATACCCAACAATAAAGATATGTAGTAACCAACCATAACCATGATGTGGCTGAAAACAGAAGAGAATTTATGAGACTCAGCAAAAGCAACAGAGATAGCATATGTAACTGAACAACCAATTAAAGCCCAAATGTGTCTTGGGACTTTGGTGCAAATAGGGTGAATTTGAGCAGAATTCAAGGATAAAGAGTACATGGAAGCAGCAGTCATAGAAATGGAGGACAAAGCTAAAATAACAGTTAAGAATTTAGCAAATCCATCCATAGCAGCATGTCCCTTGTTACCCAAGTAAGTGCCTGGGGCCAAAATAGCGTAAACAGCGGCACCAAACCCGTTGTTGTCGTATAAGTCATTCCACTGTTCTGGTCCGTTCAATAAAGCATAACAGACAGCAGCACCTAACAAGTTAGTGATCAATAAAGCAGCATACAAACCTAAGAAAGTAGCCAAAAAGGTCTTCCACTTAGGAACAGATTTAGGAACATAAGTAGTGAAGTCAGCAGCAGAAGAAATCCAAGCTGTTGAGAAACCGAAGATACAAGAAATGAATCCGAAAGTGTTAGCAACATTTTCACTTCTCTTTGGAGAATTGCTTCCGTTCTTGACAAAACCAGTTATTTTTAATCTGGCAATCAAAGCAAAGTAAACAATAATAACAGCAATCCAGGAAAACTTTTCATACAAATGAATGGCATTGTAACCAAAGAAGACAATAAACATAGCAATGGATAACAGAACCAATAAAGCAGCCCATTGAGGAATGTTGTGGCCATCAGTTTGGTTTATAGCAGACAAAGCTTCAGCGGCGGCAGAAGAATTGATGGAGGACCAGCCAACACATGAAACCCAGTTCATTACTGAGAAGCCATAACAGGTAGTGAACCAACCATTGTAGAATCTGGTTAAGGTCAATTGTCTTAAACCGGTGTTGAAAGTGGCAAAGTAACCGACAGGCAAACAAGAAAGGAAGCCAAAGAAAACAATAATCAAAATGATGGAAGAAAAGGATAAGTCGTAGTAAATAGCTAAGAACCCAGTTGACAAACCAGAAATACCAATGTTAGTAGAGAACCACATAAAAAAAGTGTTCCAGAAAGAAGTATCATGTTGTTCTTCCTCTAAGACCGGAGCAATACCTTTAGTTTCGACACTTTCAATACCATACCATAGCATTTCAAAAATGTTGTGTTTTTTTTGAGGAGTTGATTCATTTTGGGAGGAGCTTTCTAAATCCAAAGAGGAAGAAACTTTTTCGATGTCTTCATTGAAAGTTTTTTGTTCAGTGATATCAGACATTTTTCGTGTTGTTACTATAGTTTGATTATGTTTTTGTAGGGTTTTTGAGTAGACTATCTATAAAATCTATTTGTCTGTAGAGTTTATGTAGATGTCCTTGATCAATTATTTGAAAATATTGTGCTTTCTTGGGTCAATATTTTGTTGAAAGCTCTGACAAACTAAAAAGATCAAAAGCAGCAAATAAGAGACTTATAGCTAAGAATAAAAAAAGATACTATTAAATATGATTTTTAAATGTTCTTGGGGTCTTTGTTTTAAGTATTCTGTAATCAAATTATCAAGCGATAAACGGTATAGAAGCATACTTACCAAAGTTATGATAATGACATTGCCCATGCAATCAACCAAATTCATCCAATAGATGAAAAAAACTCCATTGCAGAAAGAAATCCTGATATTTAGGAGAAACTTGTTTAAATAATATTTCAGAAGGAAATAACATCAATGTCATGGACACAATTTGTTGTAAAAGCAAGCACCGACAAAAAAAGAAACGATGGACAAGAGTATCCGCATGAAATATGTCAAATGGGAAAACAGTCGCTGTTTATTTTGGCTCTTTCATTGATTTATTCATCTTTTTTTTTCAAACGTTTTTTGACGGCCGCGTTTAATCTATTGTAGTTTTGGGACAATAGGAGATGCAACAAAAAATTTAACAAGTCCGCAGGACATAATCAAAACTAATGTCCAAAAAAATTATGTTTTTTAACAAAAACAGGGCAGAATCTGCGATAATTTTGGTCGCATTTATATGCGAGCTTTAAAAAACAGCCAAAGGTGTTGATGTCCGGCGGAGATTTTAAATTTTGCCAAATGGCTAATTGGTAGTAGTCACATGACTGCTCATCTCAGTTTTTTTGTATTTTAGTTTCTGTTTACAGTTTTAATCCAATTGTTAATGTAAACTTTAACTTTGTACACTTTTTTAAGTAAATGTTTAAATGTAATTTTATTTTTAAAGATTAAAGTATTAAATTTAAAATTAATCTGTTAACATTTTGAAGAGCTAAGGCTAAAACACCAAGATCTTTTGGTTGAGAAGTCATGTCACACAACTTTAGATATTAAACTACAAATTCTAGCTTTTTTGTCACGTGCCAACATTGGTCACGTTTTTTCAAATTTTTCACAAGCATTTATCAAGTAAACATTTATTTTTAAAACATTATGCCAGCGATGTCTGCTTGAACTATGAAAATTGATAGATTGAGTAGATAATATGTAATTTAAAATCAAATTATATTTAACCAAGTACTCATGCCATTTTCTTTGTAGCCTCTTTTTTTTTTTTATAACTTGAAATAATTTTATAAAAATATCAGCAAAGCTTTTACAACCATCTCCTTGAACTTACACAAGTATACCCTCAAAACACCTGATCTTTATTTCTCATCAAATCATCAATACTATTTGTGCATAACCTGAGTCAAATGCCTTCCAGCAATGATCTGTTTCAAGACTTGTTCAATGATTTTAAAACTTCAAGCTCAAGTACGTCAATTAAACAAAAAGCAGCCATCAAAACACCAGCAACTATCAATGCCAACATAAACACAGAAAAAAGTGAGCAATTAGCTGTTACAGGTAGAGCAGGCATTATGACACCTTCTTCTAACTCCAGCAGCAAAAAAGATATTGTTTATAATGATATTCTGATTCCTAAAACACAATCTAATGTAACATTGAACGAAGGCACGCCAACTTTAAATTTATCAAGGAATAAAGCTGTTATTGACAATTCAAATATGTTTGATGACCTGTTAATTCCTGATTTTCAGGAACCATTGGCTAAACCTCGTGTTAATTCCCATAAAGAATCTTCAACAGACGAAGAAGAAAATCCGTTTGATGTGTACCCTAAAAAGCCAACCACTCATGATTCAAAGAGTGCATACAACGATTCATTTTCACATCCTACAGATATATCTAATATATCTAATAGTTCTAATGACTTTTTCTCACTAACAACAAATATATTTGACCAGGGAAAGAAATTTTTAGAAAATCAATTTAGTTTCGACACAGTGGATAGAATGCAGTCTCCAACCATCCAAAAACCAATATCCGTTTTTAAAAAACCTGTAGAAAATACAAATAAAATAGTTGTTAACCAGTCTAAAAATCAAGCACCATTACTTCTAGATATTAGTGATAAAAAGGCTCCTAAAACCAATTTACAACCGGTTAAGCAAGCAAATTTGTTACTAAATGATTCTGATTTATACGAAACTAAAAAAAAGTCTGTGCCGAACAACTTTTCGACATCAATTTCACAATTTGAAAAAGTTTCTTATTTTGATTTTAAAAACCAGGCCGTAGAAGCTTTTAAACTTGGAGATTATCAGCTTTCATTGGAAAAATTTAAACTAGCTTCAACAAGTATTCAACCTAATCATGTATTTCAAATTATACTTTTAAGAAACTTAGTGTCAACCAGTCTTAAACTTGGTGACTTATCCGAAGTGAAGAAGTATCTTGATGAATTTTTTACTAGGTTACCATTAAGTGATTATCATTTGTGGAACACATATGAAATACAGGAAAAGCAAAGTGTTCATCTAAAAGATATTGCCAAAAAAGTTTTGCTATCAGTGAGCGAATATCATGAAATGAAAGAAGATATCGAAAAAGCTTTTGAAAATTATAAAATAATGCTTGATCTAGGGTTTTCTGACTCCAAAATTATTAAAGAAAAACAAAGATTGAACAAAATGTTAAATCCTCCAAAAATAACAGTGAAAAATGTTTCAAACAATAGCAAAACAGTCAAAACTAACAATACTCAACAAGCACCAAAAGCACAAGGTCAAAAGAAACATACTATGGACTCTACAGAAATGAAACAAAGGGTATTAGCAAAGTTAGAACTTTGGCATAAAAATAACGCCACTAATTTAAGGTATCTACTTTCAACTTTGGACACAGTTGTTACTTCATGGGCAAAAGTAGATGATAAAGCTTTGATATCTCCCAAAAAATGTAAGCTGTATTATTTCAAAGCAATCAATTTGACACATCCTGACAAAATCAATTTAGAGACCGATATAGAAAATAGATTTTTATTGGAAAGTGTTTTTATGACTCTTAACAAAGCATGGGAAATTTTTAAAGTTGAGAATGGTGTTTAAGCAGTTGGTTTTCTAATGATGCTAAGAATGCAAAATTTTTCATAAGTAGCAAAAGAACAAAATTTGGATCAAACAGAACCTCAGGACACGGCGTATCAAGTAGACTTAACCTTATGATATATATTTCTTATATAGGCCTAATGCCTTCAATGTAAATAAGTATCTGTAGCTAGGGTATTCAATAGCACAAGAATGATTGAATACACCTTCTATGTCTTCAAAGTCCCAGGAACCGTTAACATTTTGCCTTGAAATAATGAACTCACAACCTTTTCTAAGGACTTCTTTGTTTGGATATTTAGCAAGAATTAACCCAATCAGAGCCCAAGATGATTGCACAACAAGACTTTTCTCTGACTCAACATACAAATGAAGCTCTGAGGATTTCATGGACTCACTCCATCCGCCATCCTCTCTTTGCTTGGACACCAAAAAGTCACAACCTGCTTTAACAATATCACTATTATGATAAAACTCACCAGTCGTTGACAAAGCCTCTAAAGCAAACATCCCAGCATAGGTGAAACAGACACCCCAACAGCCGTACCAGGACCCATCAGGTTTTTGAGCCTTTCTTATATAATCCAAAGCTATTTTCAACCTTCCAACGATAATGTCTTTTTTATAATCAAAGTTGTCTTTAAAGTACGTTAAACCCAAAACGGAAGAATCTGTGCACTCCACATAAGGATATTCAACCATTATATTACCAAACACTTCCGCTGGATTTAGAGCTTCTAAAAGCAAAGGAGCTTTGATTGGTTCGTAAGTAGAGAAAGATCCATACTCAAAGCCACCAACATTTTGCAAAGACAAAAGAATGTCAACTGAGTTGTACAATTTTTTGTTTTCTATTAGATCATGCACATCTTTGTACAAATCAGAATTTTTAACCATTATTATAGCCTTCAAGGCTTCTGCTGTACAATCACTCACTGTGTAACCTTGAGGTTTAGTGGAAAATGGCCAGCCTCCAAGTCTTTTATCTCTAAATGACCCTTTTTCACATTCTGAATCAAATTGCGATCTGCATAAAAAGGCATATGCTCTTTTAACAAAGGGAACATACAAAGGATCTTCTGCTAGCCCAGTAGTAAAGAAATACTGAACAAAAAAGGCACAGTCCCAAACCTGAACACCATCTGTTCCCATTACACACATACCCTGTTCACCATGGAAAAGATAGTATTTGAAACCGTCAAGTAAATTTTTGAAAGTGCTTGATTCTTTTCCCTCTTCTATCATTACAACTAGGCAAGTAAAAGCAAAACTGACAGGAGCAATACTTAAATTGTTAGTATTTATTAATTCTTTTTTGATAATAGAGTAAGTGTAATCATTGGCCCATTTACAGATCTTATCTGATCTCAAATAGTCTCCATAAAAAACCAGCAAGTTGTTAGCAAAGTTTAAAAGTTTTGAGTGAGGATAATACAAATCAACACCACATACGGTATTTCTGTTGTTTTTGAATTTGATGTCAGCATAAGGCTTTGTGTAGATTTCGGTTCTGATATCTTCTAGTAAAGGATCTAACGAGCATTGGTATTTTGAGGCAGATAAATACCCTACAGCTAAATAAATAGCTCTTGTATGGACCCACCATTTACCTGGATGAACAGGCACCCATTCAGGAAGAGTCCATAACTCTGGAGGTGCGGGATTGACTCCTTCCCAGTCATACAGATTCAACAGGGCTAGGTAGATTTTACCCCAGTGAGGAGCACCAATAGCACCTCCCAGTTTATGCAGTTTGTTTCTTGCTCTTACACACACTTCATGGGTAGCATCCATTCCCAGAAGTCTTAGGCAAACATAGTTAACTGAAGTACCTAAGCAAGTTGACTTGTCAACAGAATGTAAACCCCATCCACCGTCAACAGGGTGCGCTGTATTAACTATGTATCTGATTAGTTCTTGTTTAATTGGTAGAGGGATTTCAGTTTTGGATGCATACATACTAACTATGTAGCCTATGGTCATAAACATCGGCCCTTTGTATTGACAAGGAAAGGTTCCTGAATTTTCGTCTTGCAAAATGTGGGTGAAGAAAGAGGCTCCCTTGTTCAAAGATTCATTCAAATCTGATGTTTTGGAGCTAAAGTCAAATTTTCCAGCTGGTAAATGAGAATCAATTGGCTGCGATCCCAGAGAATGTTTTACAAAAGCTGTCTGCTCAGGATATTCATTAAGCTCATCATAGGCCCAATATTCTTGGCCTAGCTTGTTTGTAACCAGCTTCCATTTATCAGGGTCTGTCTTAGGCAAGTTCAATTTATCTGAGTAAAACATTGCTGCTGGTATATGTACAGGAAAGCTAGACAAAAGAAGGCAGATAGAGCTTTCCAACAGGAAGTTGTGAATTCCTTTAACGGATTGTTGCTTGGTCTTTCTGAAAACTTTAAGAGCTGAAAATTATTTGCATACTCAAAACTAAACCTCACATACGACTGAGAAACTGGTGACAAGATATATATAAAAAAAAGTGCAATGATTCAATTCCTATTTGATCTTCAAATTGCCCAACCTTCTTCTTCTGTAGTCAACCTACATCAAAGGTTAATGTTTCACTCTTCAGCTCTCGTTTTAAAATTTAAGAGTCTACATTTTTTTTTTTTCCATCGATCATCTTTAAAAACACGCCTTAGCGTGTCGTTTATAAATTGAAGTTCCTTCTAGAGAGCATTATTTTTTAAACGAAAAGCATGCGGACATAAGCTCACGTGCATTAATTGCTTTTTTTGGTTTTACAAACCAAAAACACTCGGAGTTAGCAATGTGTCTTAAAAAAGGAATTTTTTTGCTTTCTGTCTGTTTTAGTCCGCTTTACAATTTTTTTCTTCTGATTCCCTAAATAGGCAAGTAACAGGCAGGAAAGCCAACATGGCCAATTTCCAGCTTTTCTAATAGGATTTTTTTTAAAAAAAGTGTTCATGAACAACTTGATATAGTGTTATTCTGTTGGGAAGAGTGAATCGTATATCTTGAAAAGAAGGTTAACTAAGACAACCCGTGATAAACTATCATTTATAACTCATAACATATACCAACACTTTCCAAAATGCATTTGATGTACACTACAGGCTCCAACGGAGAAAGACAATACACTCTAAAGAAGATCACCGATGCCGGTGAAGTTACCAAGAGTGCCCACCCAGCCAGATTTTCCCCAGATGACAAGTTCAGCAGAGAAAGAGTAACTTTAAAGAAGAGATTTGATTTGATTCCAAAATAAATCACTGAACACATCGTTTGATCAGACAAACTACGAAATAAATAAAAAAAGAAGATAAATCTTAAACACGGTGTGCCAGCACCAGCAAATAGAACAAAGATGAGCAGAAATTGTAGAAATATTGGGGGTTGTGCTTGGGGTCTGTAAAAGGATTCCATTAAAAATGACTCAGAAGACTGCTTACAAACAATGTGACTGCTGCCTTGTACTGAACAGAAAAAAAAAACGAAACAAAGCACACTGCTTTTGCTACTATGAGCAAACAGGTTGGTTGATTTCATAAGTGCATTAGCTGCCCTTTGGTGGTTTTAATAACAGCGTGCTAAACAAAGCCAAACACAGAGGTTCCTTTATTTTCTTTTTATGATAATAAATGGCATGCTGCCTGTTTGACAAGCACATGCAAAGAAGCAGTGCAAATTTGCTTGGTGAACCTTCGCAGAACTGCTCTCAAACCACCCCAAAGAAAATTCATTGCACATATAGTTGCTTTCTGCTCACAAAAATGTCTATATATTGTTTTATATACACCAAAAGCCCATATAACGAACCAGAGATTTTCTTCCAGTTAGGAACCAACCCCATTGGCATGCAGCTGCTCTGTTTCAAGCCACGACCGGAGAGAAATTCAAAAGCCCTTTGACAAATAGGTACCTGTGCATGTTTCTTGGCTGCATCTGAATAGACAGACAGCAAAATCGATGTTCAGGGGCCCACTGACGGCCAGTCACTTTGGCCTGCTCTTTGACCGACTTCCAGTGCCGCAGCCTTGAAGAGTGTTCTTGGTAGTGGTCACGTGTTTTGGCTCTACTTTTAAAGGTCATGTGTCCTTAAAACGTTGTCCGCAAAACACAGCGGCCCCCATAAGGACACAGCCGTCACTTCATGCATGGATCCGGCCATCCAACACCGGCTTCTTGACTCAGCATCTCAACTCAGCATCAAAGCTTTTCGGTTATGCACTCTCCACCTTCCTGACTCACCGTCCCATCAGCAGCTGCGCTCAGCACAGATCAAAAAGAACGTGACCACCTTTTCCGCATCCGTCGATTTTGGGAATTTTCAATGTGACACGACCCACTGATCTTTTATTTGTGTGTATAAACATGTGTCTTTTTTTTTTTTTTCAACTATTTTAAGTTTTAAAATTTTTAAAACTTTGTTTATTTCACTCTCTGTTGAGGTGTTTCAGGCCACTGATTTCCACACAACAATCCCCAAAGTCAACAAACAAATAGGTTTTTTTCTGATCCAACTGATTGATAACACAGAAAAAAATACAGATCACCCAACAGCACCACCACAACGTTTTATGCCAACCATGGAAGCTGAAAACATTAACGTGCATGCACGTTCACACGTTATCAAGTGGATCAACCTGTCAGAATACTACAACGAAAACCAAAGACTGAAAAACGGCAAAAGACTAATTACACTGAATTTTAAGATGACTGGAACAAAAAAGTCGATCAGGTTTGGTCTATACACCAAAAAGCAAACCTTGAACAGTGCCACCAACACTTTTGACAGCATTTTGCCAGGAAAAAACCAACCAGGCCTATACAGCTCCGACAACTCAAGCTTCAAGATTACACCAACATCAATTTTGAAAGACAGAAAGGAAACTTTCAATGAAAAGCTTAAAAAATCAAACATGCATCCTGTGTTTCCTTTAGCTGAAATTTCCACCAGAAAGGGACTGAGCATGGAGATCAACATCGAGTACGAAGACCCTTCTCATCTAGCAATGATTTTTGAGAACGAACACCACCTAGGCAAGAGCAAAGTGCAATTTGTTTTTGAGCTGGTTCCAGTTCTAAAAACAGATGATGAAAGCGAGGACGAAAAAAACGCTGGGTCCATAATGAACAAAAATACTTCCTCAACTGAGGAACACACAAACATGACCAGAAGCAGTTCTTTTAGCAACAACAAAAAACCAAATGATTCTGATTTCAATTCTTCAAGCTTCTCAAACAATTCTAGAAGCAGCTCGATCAGCAACTTTCAGAGCGAGTCTGCTCATAATCTAAGACGCTCATTAGGGGCTTTAAACAAAAGATCTTTTTACATAAACGACAATACGATTTTCCAAGGTTACGTCCCAAAAAACAGAAGACATCCAAAGTCCAAAAAACAGTTTGTTACTAGATTTTTTATTCTAGACATGAAAAGAGGCACTCTTAAATACTACCAGAGCAATTCCTCTAAAAGTATAAAAGGTGAGGTTTTGCTAAAATCTTGCGTGATTTCTTCTGATGTCCAAAGTGGAGAGATATTTATAGACTCAGGGTTTGAAGTTTGGATTTTGAAACCTTTTAAGATCGACTATAAACCGTGGCTTGATGCTTTGGGTAAATGCCTAGTGGAGGAAAAATTGAATGAAGACAGAGAAACTGTTTTTGAAAAATATGTTAAAATGAAAGAAAATGCTATTGATGTTCAAAAAATTGTCAAAGAAACAAAAACCTTAACAGAAGATGAATTTATTTTGGATAATCTTAACAAAATTTTGAAGCTTGTTGGAAATAGCGCTCACCTAAACGAAAACGTTCCTAATGACAACGAAAGTGCTGATTTGTACAGTTCGTTTTCAACTGAAGAGTTTTATGATGCCATTGACGAGATTCCAGGAATCATTATGATCAAAAGCCAGCCTAATGACATTTTTGAAAACCAACTTACTACCATAGACGATGCAATTATTGAAGAAAATGATGAAGACGAAGAAGAAGATGATGATCTGATCAATATTAACGGTTCGTCATCTAATTTAGACACACCCATTCAGGCAGTGACATCAGGTTTTTCAAAAATGACTGACTCACCATTGAGTACGTATCCTTTGCCACACGCTTCTATCCAAAGAAGAGATGATGTACCAGAGTCAAAGACCAAACCACCATCTTTGCTATCGTTCTTAAGAAAAAATGTTGGTAAAGACATGGGCTCTATCTCAATGCCTGTCACAAGCAATGAGCCACTAACTATTTTGCAGTTTTTGGCTGAAAGTTTAGAGTATTCTAGTCTGATAAATCAATGCTTAGAAACTTTTGAAAAAAAAAGCTTTGATAGCATGGAGCTAAAAAGAAGAAGATTAGCCCTTGTTAGTGCATTTGCCTTGTCGCAGCTTGCTCAGCAAAGAAGTAAAATAAGATGTTTGAGAAAACCATTTAACCCATTACTTGGGGAAACTTTTGAACTAGTCAATGAAAAAGAGAATTATAGATTTTTGGCAGAAAAAGTTGAGCACAAGCCTGAACAGATATTTGCATTATTTGCTGAAGGATTTGGGAAGAAAGAGCCATGTCAGTTTAAGTGGGAACTGTCATATACCGTTCAGCCAAGCTCAAAGTTTTGGGGTAAGAGTATAGAATTGTTGAATTTTGGTACCATCCACCTGAAGTTCATAGATGTCTTAGCAGAAAACAGAGTGCTGGAAACATACAGCTGGTCTGCGCCTGTTACTATATTAAAAAACCTGATTGCTGGTGAAAGATATGTGGAACCTAGCGGCGAGGTAGAGGTCAAGTGCTTAGAAAACCACTTGAAAACCACCTTTGTTTTTAAAGCTGCAGGAGGCTTTTTTAAAGGAAGAACCGAGCAGGTAAACGGTGAAATGAAAGATGATTCAGGCAAGTTCATAGGCAGCCTTGATGGTACGTGGACAGAATCTTTGGTCTTAATGCCTGAAAACGAAAAAATATGGGCAGTTGGAGCTTTAGTCAAAAACAGCGACAGCAGATACGGATTCACAACTTTTGCGTCCAACTTGAATGAAATAAGTGCGTTGGAAGACAACGTGATTCCTGCTAGTGACAGTAGACTGAGACCTGATGTCAGAAGCTACGAAAATGGCGACATAGACAAGGCTGAGGAATTGAAACTGAAGTTGGAGCAAGACCAAAGAACCAGAAGAAACAACAAGCAAGATGTCAAGCCATTATATTTCCAAAAAATAAAGGAGTTGGAGTATGCATTCAAGAAAGGGTGTGACTCGTACTGGTCAAAAAGAGAGCAAAAAGACTGGTCTAATGTACCACAGCTATGGTAACGAGTAATTGGGCCCGTGTGAGCGTGATTCATGGACTGCGGAGAGCTTTTTTGGCAGCTGAATCATGCGGCCTGCCCCAGATAACGGTGCACCAATCAATCATTGAGGGATCTTGACTGTTCGGTATTGGAATCTGTATATATGGTTAGAGATTTTTAGCTTTTTTGGTATTTATATGGGGAAGTTGCCTGCTCTTTTTGGTGCTGAGAGCTGGCAGAAGACAGTGAGCCGTGGGTGCTGAAGAGAAGAGCCAGGCTGGGTGTCGTTGGGGGGTTCTAGGAGCAAACGCAGAGCTGATGCTGCCAAGGAAAGGCCAATGCCGCTAAACAGCAGCCTACAATGCCGCTAAACAGCAGCCTACAATGCCAGGCAGCAGCCTACAATGCCAGACAGCAGCCTACAATGCCAGGCAGCAGCCTACAATGCCAGGCAGCAGTCTGTGCTCCTGGGCTCTCATCCGCTGGGTAGCGGTTGTTCACAGGCCGGACTTAAAGGCACAGAGGCAGCACGCCAAGGCCAGGCGCAGCAAAGGCAATTGAGCAGGAGACGCAGTCAGCGGATCGAAGCAAGCGAGATCGCAAGGGAGCGCCTCAAAGAGAAGAGGCAGCCAGCTGGGACAGAGACAAGCAGGAGCCCAGCCAGGGAGCTGAGAAGCCTGTGACACGGAGAATGGCGTGGATCACTGTCGGACATACGCAGCTGCTTGGCGTGGATCACTGTCGGACATACGCAGCTGCTTGGCGTGGATCACTGTCGGACATACGCAGCTGCTTGGCGTGGATCACTGACGGACATACGCAGCTGCTTGGCGTGGATCACTGACGGACATACGCAGCTGCTTGGCGTGGATCACTGTCGGACATACGCAGCAGCTTGGCCTCGATCCCTTGTCGGACATACGCCGCCTTATCGCCACCGTGCGCCCCCGTCTAAGCCCTCCGCCCCACCGAAAAATTTTCCGCCCGTCCTAAAAATAAACTTCCCGCCACAGTTTAAACACCTTGATTTCTCCCAGCAGGGGAACCCAGAATCGATTATCTCTGGATTCCTCGCTGATTAACTCGTTCACTGCTGCTGGGGTGAATCATTAGCCACAGTGGCGTATCGCAGGTTGATGGATTTCAGTGACTGATTGATATTTGAGTGTCATTTCCATCCAGATCAGCGCTCATCTTCGTATCTCCACTTTTCTTCTTGCACTTCGTCTTTCTTTTCTTCTTGCACTTCGTCTTTCTTTTCTTCTTGCACTTCGTCTTTCTTTTCTTCTTGCACTTCGTCTTTCTTTTCTTCTTGCACTTCGTCTTTCTTTTCTTCTTGCACTTCGTCTTTCTTTTATTCTTGCTGATCTTATTGGCCCATTTATTCTTGATCCTTTAAGAAAACACTTCAAGGACACCACAGACCATCCAACGTCGACATCAGAGCACGATCCTCAGCTGTCATTTGCCTCAACATCCACACCAGCAGATACCCTTTTTTCACACACAACCACCGCTATGAGTCAAGACAACAAAGATTCATACACAACAGCGTCAAAAGGCTACTTCACCAGAAAGCCGCAGAAAATCCATGTTGCACACAGAAGATCACCGAGCGAACTTACCAGTCTGATGATCGAGCAGCTGAATTTGGGCGAGGACAATGCTCCATCAAACAGCTCATCCTTTCTGCCTCCTCCTCCCACAGTCACTGTTAACCACTCGCCTATCAGGAACAACAGCTCCGGAAACCATAGCAGACATCAGAGTGATTCCAAGCACGACAGCAGCAGCAACAACATCACTGCGTCTCCTGGCAACTTCCAAAACTCTCCAAGATCGCACTCAAGAAACGGATCATACTCTGGCGGGGGCCATTCCAGAACCAACTCTGGCCATTTAGGGCACAACAGAAGACAGTCGTTGCAACTGAATGAGGCCAAAAAACATGCTTTAGAGGAACAAACCAAAAGAGGCGTTGTCATTTCAGGAAACGGATCCAATGGGTCATCGCCGGACACCTTAGCCAACAATGCCGGCTCCTCAAACGAAGACTACACTTTCCCCAAAGCCAACAATAACAAAGGCATTTCAAGAAATAGCAGTGTGAACTCAAGGACTTTTAAGTTTCCTCAATCGAGTGCTGGCTCTTCCAACGAAAACAACGATTTCAACAACGATTTTTTGACTTCACCAAGAAAGTTTCAATTTGGTGCGGGAAGCTCTTTCAGCCATAGTAGAAACAACAGTACCAATACAAACAATTTAAATGCAAAATTCAGCCATACCCCTTCAGGCTCGTCTACCTTTGACAACAACAATAGCCAAACAGGCACAGGAAACGGGCTTTTGGAGCCCTTTACTCACCACAAACAAAGCCAACAATCTGTCAGCTCTGTCACAGCTTTCCAAAACAGCAATTCATCAAGCAACGCTCCAAATGCCAATGGAGCCGGAAATCAAAGAAAATCTTTGTTTGCGCCTTATCTTCCCCAAGCTAACATTCCAAAATTGATAGAGGAAGGTAGACTAGTTGTGGGAACTCTGCGTGTTAACAAGAAAAACAGATCAGATGCATGGGTGTCCACCGATGGGATACTGGATGCGGACATATACATTTGTGGATCTAAAGATAGAAACAGAGCTTTAGAAAATGACTTAGTTGCTGTTGAGCTGCTATGTGTTGATGATGTTTGGGGAAACAAAAAAGAAAAAGAAGAAAAGAAAAGAAGAAAGGATTTGGGAAACAACCAGGACATGGTTGATGGCGATTACCACAACGACGCCACCATTAATCAACAGTTTTCCCCTAGAAAAACTCCATCATTTAATAGCAACAACACTTTTGAAGAATTGCTTAACAAAACTCCTCCTCACAAAAGCTCTCAAAAAGAAGAAACTCCTCAGCAACCTAAGTTAAAAAGAAAAGGCTCTTTAAAACAGAGACCAATTCAAAAGAAAAATGATGACGTTGAAGTTGAAGGACAGTCTCTATTGCTGGTTGAAGAGGAAGACATCAATGACGAATTCAAACCACTATACGCAGGCCACATTGTTGCCGTCCTAGACAGAATTCCTGGCCAGCTGTTTACAGGTACTCTAGGACTGTTGAGACCTTCTCAAAACAACAACAGCAACGATTCTAACAACAGTGCCAATACCAATGTGAACAAAAAACCTAAGATTATTTGGTTTAAACCTACGGATAAGAAAGTTCCTTTGGTGGCCATTCCAACCGAACAGGCACCAGAAGACTTCATTGACAACCCAGGAAAGTACACAAAACAAATGTATATGGCCTCAATCAAAAGATGGCCAATCACTTCTTTGCATCCATTTGGTACTCTGGTTGGCCCTGTTGGCGAAATTGAAAACCCACAAACCAATGTTGAATGCATATTGAAAAACAACAATTTCCAGTCAGACGAGTACTTAGATCCTAACGATAAGACTAAAGAAAGAAAAAACTTTAATAGCTTAGACATTAATGAGGAGAATAACGCCTTCAGACCTGTTTATGAAAACGCCAATATTTGCATAGTCAACGAAAATGAGCGTTTAGGGTCAGACTTGAGTTTAGCTGTAGAGCAGATTGACTCTGATAGATACAAATTGTCTTGTCATGTTATTGATATATCCGAACACCTAGAAAGTGGCTCGAATTTGGATAAGAGAATTAGAAAGAGGTCAACAGGTGTATTTTTGCCGCAAAGAATTGTTCCACTTCTTCCAAGAAAAGTCGAAAGCAATTGCTCATTTAAGATAGGCTCTAAAAGTGCCTGTATCACTTGCCACTATGCTGTGAACGTGAAAACAGGCAAGGTTGAAGAGGCTAAAATAGAAGAAAGTTTTGTTTTGCCCAGTTACACAGTAGACTATTCAGAATTAGAAGGCTTTGATCCAGCTTACAAAAAAGTGTCTGAGCTCCTAAGAGCCAACAGAGCTTTAAACAGCCAAGGAGAGATCTACAACTTGCCATTGCTGTACAAGCTGGATGATGAAAAAATTAAGTGCAACACTTTGCAGTACTATTTCAACAGCTCAAGTTCAATAATTGAAGAGATAAAAATGAAAGTTAACAATACTGTTGCAAAGAAGATTTACACGCAGCTAGGTGATTGTGCTTTCTTGAGAAAGCAGACAGAACCATTGTCAACAACTTTTTATTCATTCATGCTCAGAGTATCTGAGTTTCCGTTTGTCAGCAATGAACTAAACTTTGAGAGCCCTATAGACTGTTTGCAATCGATATACAAGATTGAAGACCAAGCTTTAAGAGAAGTAGTTGAACTGATGTTCTACAAGACAATGAATAGAGCCAAGTATTGCATAGCAGGAAAAACCGACGAGGATGTCATGGAGCATTTTGTTTTGAATTATGGCCTGTACACGCATTTCACATCTCCTTTCAAAAGATATGCCGACCATGTTGTCCACAGACAATTGAAAGCTTGTTTGAAAATGGACAAGGGAGAGCTAACCAAAGAAGAGGCTGATAAAAACATCACAGAAATTGAATCTTTGAAAATCACTGCTGAGTACTGTAATTTCAAAAAAGATTTTGCTTTTGCTGCTCAGGAACAAGCTATACATTTGCTTGTCTGCGAAACGATTAGTGATTTAACCAGCAACTCGAGCAACAATTTTGATCAAATATTGACTCTGGGCAGAGTTGTGCAGGTTTATGAGTCTTCTTTTGATGTGTTTATTCCTGAATTTGGAATTGAAAAAAGAGTCCACGGAGACCAGCTGCCACTGATAAAAGCTGAGTTTGACATCATAAGCAAGAAATTGGAGCTGTACTGGTCTGGCAACCAGGACTCCGCCGTTTACTTGCCTGTTGATGAAAAGAAACCGCAGTCTTTCAGAAACTCTATTAAAAACAAGTTTAAAACAGCTTCCAAGAATATAGCTGAGCATGAGTTGAATCTGCTGTCGTTGCCTGAACTGTCTGGCAGCCTGAGAAACAAGTTCCAAGAAATGGGCATGCAGGAGCCAGATTTGCATATTTTGAAGGACTTGAAAAGAGAGTTCTTGCAAATGAAAGATGCAGACCCAAGTATCGAGGCGATTGATGTATTCAGAAAGCGTACTTGCACAAGGGTTGACGACCTGAATACTCCGAACAACGAGATTGAGCTTGCGTATGTGCAGGAAATCAAAGAGCTTGACATGGTGCCTATTCTGGTAAGAGCGGAGATAGGCATGGCTCTTCCGTGCTTGTCTGTAAGGGCGCTGAACCCATTTGTATAAACAAATATATAGAATTATAACATACCCTTTTACTTCATTAATGTTTATTTGCTTTTTGCTTGAAAATGTGGTGGGGCAGTGTCTTGCCATGAACGTTGGTGCAATGGCACCACAAGGAGGCCGCTAAGCGAGTGGCTGACATGGCTACTAGTCAGCCCAACAAGCACCAAGGCTCTTGCATGCTGCCATATCATCGCAGTTTTAGCCCAAAACACAAGCACAGTATACACTGGACAGCCCGTTCTGGTAGCGCACGCTCCAGAAAGAACTCCCCCTTTAGTCAGCTTTTACTAATGCGCGCTTGCGGAAAAAAGGCACAGGCGGGTTGAAAAACCGCGTTTTAAGGCTCAAAAGTGGCTATTTGCTCTGTTAATTTGCTAATTTGGTTCTAAGTTTATAGGATTATTGGCTTATTTGACACTTAAACTTGTTGCTATTTGCTGTTTAGTCAACGAATACTGACGACATTCGGATGAGTTACTAATATTGGTGCTTGGATTATTGATTACAGTCATTTAAATTGTGTTTATGCCCTGTTGTTCTCGAATATACTGACAATTTAAATTTAGATAATTCAGGATGTAGTAAGGTTTTAGTCATGGATGTGTCATCACACTCAAGCTTTAATCAGGTAATTATTTTTTTACTGCAGTTCTTCTCAAGTCCAAGTGGTATATAAGAGCAGGAAGCACTCAACAGAGGTTAAACCTTTGTTTTCAAGAAGCTATCCTTTGGTAAAAAAAACAAATACACAGAACAACAAAAAATGATCAGCACAACCATCAAAAACATTATCATAGTATTCATAGCCGTGACAGGATATTACTACTTGAACTCTACAACAACCATACAGAAAATGTCAGCAGCCAAAACACAAAGAACCATTTTAAAATCATTTATTCCAGCCTTCAGAAGCGAAGGAGTCGGCGCAAAGGTCAGACGAAGCATCGGTGTTCCTGAAATGCAAAAATTCTCCCCTTTCGTTATGCTGGACCACTTCTATGTCAAGTCTCCTGCTGGATTTGAGCAGCACCCTCACCACGGCCAAGAGACCATTACTTTGCTTTTAGACAACTATGTTGCACACGAAGACTTCACAGGATCTAAGGGGATCTTGAGACCTGGGGATCTACAGTTCATGACTGCAGGAAAAGGTGTAGTGCACTCGGAAATACCTGTTAAGATGAGCACCAATGACAGACCAGCTCAAGGCATGCAGCTGTGGGTTGCTTTGCCAGAAAAGTTGATCAACTGTGAACCAAGATACAGAGACTTGAGACGCGAGGAAATTCCTGTTGTTCTGCCTTATGACAACGATCCAAAAAAACTTAGCGTTAAAGTCATCTCAGGTAACTCTTACGGAACAGAATCTGTGCACGATTTGGCCTACACTCCTGTAGTTTACTATCAGCTGAACTCTTTTAGAAAAGGAACAAAGTTTGTGCAGGAAGTTGACCCTAAAATGAACTGCTTCATCTACATCAAAGAAGGGTCTATCAAGATCAGTGGCAAAGTCTATGACACAAACAGTGCCATCTTTTTCAACCCTGATGGAGACCTTGTTGAGGGTGAGATCGCAAGCGAAGACGACCAAGAAACAGAGTTTTTCATTATTGCCGGACAGATTTTAGACCAAGAAATAGTCCAATACGGGCCATTCATCGATGTCAGTGACCATAAAATATACGAGACATTCAGAAATTACCAGCTGGGAATAAACGGATTTGAAAATGTTAAAACTTGGGACAGTGTTATCGACAAAGGTGTCGATGAGGAGCTGGCCAAGAAGTGGCTGGCTAAAGACAACCTCGATTTTGTTCCCCACCACTAACTGAGAAGGTCGTGCTCTTTAGGCTAGCAAGGTAAGACCAGGCATATGGAATAAAAAAAGCTCTCTCTTAGTGGTTTTGGAGGGCCTAAGTGCACTGCTGAACCGGATTGAACTCGCTGGACTACACTTTCTTTGAGCAACGCTCATCTTATTTATTTGAATTCAGACCTCAAAAAGCTTCTTTATATATGAAATTAAGGACTTTAAAGCCAAGAATCTTCTATACAGTTAACAACGACTGTACACATTGCGCAGGCTTGATAAGGGCGAGGCAAAGACAGCAAAAAATAAGCACAGTATATATTAAACAAGCAGATTCTATATGGAGCCATAGAACTGCCTATCAAGCAAGCAAACCTTATATATTAAACAAGAAAAATACATGCTAGACAAGCAGACCTGTACATTACAAGAATCCCGCAAGCCAAACAAGTGAGCTGCACACGCCAGATAAGTGAGCTGCACACACATGCGGTGCTCTGCATTGCTCAGTCGTGGCTATGCACACGCCGGCTGCACCATGCAAGCACACACCGGCTGTCTGGATCCGTGGCACGCCCAGTTCTTCTCTCACTCCAGACCCAAGCCGTCTCCCTGCGGCCACCAAAGAGCCTGCGTCCAAAGAGCAAGCAGCTAGAAATCAACCGTGCCTCTTGGCGGTGCCCACCAAAGAACACTGGCTTGGTTCCTCTCAGCCATCACTCACTCACTCACTCGGCCTCAGCACCAAAAGGCAGGCAATGATCACCAGGCAATGATTACCAGGCAATGATTACCAGGCAATGATTACCAGGCAATGATCACCAGGCAATGATCACCAGGCACCATCCATTTTACCCGCCCCGCCCGCTTCCCAGTTAGGCCCTCGGAAAGTGTGGTGGAGGTAAAAAAACTGAGTCTCCATTCATTTGTCACAGCCCTGCAATAGTTCCACTGTTAGTCATGCCAGACAGCCAGCAAGCAGCTACCTACAGTGATTATTGAGAGCAAATGAACGCCAACTGTGAAACTTTTTTATTTTTTTTAAAACTCATGGTGAATACTTGTTTACTTGGGAATCGAAAACTGTGTTAGTTTTAAAGGCCTGCAGAACTGTGCAAGCTGGGCGTTTAATCAATTACGTAAACAGCCTTTAAGCACCACAGTACAGACATGGGGCCATATATAAGCAGTGTGTGCACCGTTGCAGGCTATTCAGCGATGCAATTCCTTCTGTTTTACATACTTTTTTTTCTGATTGAAAGAAGCACATTGCATGGCCAACCAGCTTAACACTACTCCAAACACACACAGCAATGGCCATTCCTAAACCACACGGTGGAGAATTAAAAGACTTGATTGCCAGAGACGCCTCTCAAAAAACTGCTTTACTAGCCAAATTTGACTCTTTGAAGCACAAGCTAAACCTAACCGGCAGACAGATTTGCGACTTAGAACTGATTTTAAACGGTGGTTTCTCTCCATTAACCGGGTTTTTATCCGAGGAAGACTACAACTCTGTCATTGACAAGTCGAGACTAAGCAACGGAACTCTGTGGACCATTCCTATCACTTTGGACGTTTCAAGCGTTGAAGGGTTGACTGTCGGCGAAGAAATCGGTTTACTGCAAGACAATGAGATTCCAATTGCTATATTAAAGATCAACTCTTTATGGCAGCCTGACAAGAAGAGAGAATCCTTGATTTTCTCCAAGGGTGACCTAGAACATCCAGCCAACAAATACTTATTTGATCAAAGTGGTGACTACTACATTGGTGGTGAAATCACCGGTGCTATTTCTTTGCCAAAGCACTACGACTACTTAGAATTCAGAAAGACTCCTAGCCAACTGAGAGCTGAATTCGAAAACACACCTGGCTGGGAAAAAGTTGTTGCTTTCCAAACCAGAAACCCAATGCACAGAGCTCACAAAGAGCTGACCGAAAGAGCCGCTAAAAACATTGACGGTAAAGTTTTGATTCATCCTGTTGTTGGGATGACCAAGCCTGGTGACATTGACCACCACACAAGAGTTAAAGTTTACAAAGAAATCATTAACAAATACCCTGAAGAAACTCAAGCCAAGCTTTCTTTGTTGCCAATTGCTATGAGAATGGGTGGTGACTTAGAAGCCGTCTGGCATGCTATCATCAGACAAAATTACGGTTGCTCCCACTTCATTATCGGAAGATCCCATGCTTGTCCAGGTTCCAACTCTAAGGGTGAAGAATTCTACGGTCCATACGACGCCCAGCAATTGGTTGAATCATACAAAGATGAGTTAGACATAGACATTCTTCCTTTCAGAATGATCACCTACTTGCCTGAAGACGACAAGTACGTTGCCATTGATGAAATCACCGAAGAAGAAAAGTCTAAAACTTTAAACATTTCTGGTACTCAACTAAGAAATAAGTTAAAGTTTGGTGAAGATATCCCTGAATGGTTTTCCTACCCTGAAGTTGTTAAGATTTTAAGACAAAGAAATCCAGCCAGATACAACCAAGGATTTTTGATTTCTTACGACTTTGACAACAACGACAAGGTTTCTAAAACTCAATTGACTAACGGTTTATTGTCCAAGTTCCTAGAAGAATCATCAACCAGATTCTTTAAGGTTTTGGATGAGCAAGATATTCAAAAGGGTATTGACACTCAAGTAGTCAATGATTTCATTAACGCCAACTCTGGTTTAATTTTCAATGAAAGCAACAACGATTCTATCAGCTCTGTTGAAAGAAACCACTATGTTATTGGTAAAGATATAGAAGTTGCTGAAACTGATGATGTAGACTCTGTTTTAGAAAAAGTTTTAAGTCTATTGAAAACTGAAAACTACTTTGTCTAAATGTGGATCATTTAAACTGTATATATTTTAAAGTAATTGTTTTCGAGTTGTCATATACTGCTATGTTTTGACTTTCATTAGATGATTGATTAGAATATTTATATTTTTCCTGTTATGTTTTGAATTTATATATAACAAATACATGCATGGATACACACATACATAGATTGACTAGAATTCATTTGTCAAAAACAAAATATCAGAAAATTAATAAAGTTGATATCTGCATACCACTGGACCATTAACACTCCCGTAACCATATACAGTTAGCATGTTTTCTTTGAATTACGTGCATGCATTGAAAAATTAATCAAACACACTTGCATTTTAGGTATATTGCCATTTGGAAGTCATTATTTATTTCTTTTTACCAATAATAATGTTTAACTATATTTATATTTTTTTTTTGTTTTTTTATTTTCTTTATTATGACACCAAATAAAAAAAAAGAAGGTAATTTCACATTATAAGTTCAAGTTGTTGACCTTGGAGATGAAGGCTTTGGCTTTGGCTAAAGCATCTGGCTTAGGAGAAGTGCCCAAGTCAATAGTGACTTGCAAAGCAAACTTTTCGGAAACAGGCTCAACTAAAGATTGCTGAACTTTTTTAGCAGAAGAAGTAGAGAACAGTTCATCAAATAAGTCAACTTTAGAGCTTTGAGCAAAACCGCTGTCAACAGAAGTCAAAGAGAACTTGTAGTTGAAAATTGGTTGAGAGTATCTGGTGCTTATTAAATCTTCAAAGACAGCATCAAAGTACACAGACTTTTGAGGCTTAGATTGGTGAACTTGAGTTTGTAATTGCTTCAACTTTTGGCCGACAACTTGCTCAATGAAGTCATATGATCCAGTAAGCTCTTCGGTTTCCAAAGTTATGTTAGTGCTTAAAACAACAGGTTCTAGAACAACCTTCTTTTCAACAACCTTTGGCTGTCTTAATTGGATGTTTGATAAGTCCAGAACAGAGGTCTTTTGCAAGTACTTGTTTAATTTGATGTAATTGTCCTTGTCAATTTTGTTTAGGTATACTAAAACGTCACCTTTTAATAATCTACCGTTTGGACCGGAGGCTGGAATGTCTTCCAAGGCTTTGGCTTCAGATATGTGGTTTGCATGCAACAGCTGGGAAACAGATGGGTATAGGGTTTGCTTAGGGTTGGCTTTGGAGAAAATGCCTTCGGCAGGCTTGGATGCGGCTTTCTTGGCAGGCTTTGGTTCTTCTTTCTGGGCAGATTTTGGTTGCTCTTTCTTTACAGGCTCATGCTGCTTTTCAGCTTCCTTGGCAGCAGGGGCCTTCTTGCTTGACAGCAAGGCGTCAAAGTCTAGAGAGCTCAGGTCGTCGTCCTGCTCAGCCAAAACAGCAATTGGAGAGCCAACTTGGATGCTCTTGGCACCGTTGTCAACGACAATTTTGCCCATGACACCGTCGTCCAAGGCTTCAACATCGATGGTGGCCTTGTCGGTTTCTACTTCCAGAAGGATGTCTCCGGAGCTGAATGATTCGCCGACTTTGACCTTCCATTCAACAATGCCACCTTCGGTCATGGTTGGCGACATGGCTGGCATTTCCATCACAGTGGCTTTCAAAAGCGGGTGGGCTCTTGTGTGGAATCTGGACTTCAAGACGGCGTTTCTGAACAGGGTGGAGGCTGGCAACATGGTGTTGTGTGTGGCGCTTGTGGTTTTTGGGTGCTTTCAGTAAAGAAATATGTTGAAAGGAGGGAAAGAGTGGAAAGAATGCGAGGAGCCAGCCAAGATCCGTCGACTGTGCATCAGGCGAGATAAAACGAGACTAACAGGACTAAATGTGAATAAATGATACAAAACGGGATGCAACGAGAATAAACAAGAATATACAGGACTAAACAAGAATATACAGGACTATACAAGAATATACAGGACTATACAGGACTGAAAAAGACACAGCACGCCGTGTCCACAGTGCACATCGCCGCACTCACCACGCATTCCCAGGCACTCGCTCCAGACCTCGCACCCAAGCCGCCGCTCCAAAGCGAATATTCACATTCATCCACGGCCCCCGAAGCCATGCGCAGCTTGAAGTCCGTCCGCACTGTTTTAAAAAAAAAAAAAAAAAAAAAAAAAAAAAAAATAAATAAATAATTATGAGTGAAAAATAAAAAAATTTTTCACTCCGAGGCCAGCAGAAACATCGGCTAAGAAGACAGGCAACCATGCTTAATGCCGATGGCTTAGCGAGGGAGAGAAACCAGCACGCATGACCTTCCACATGTTCCACAGGCTCTTCTTCTACGCAGCCGCCATCAGGCTCGTTCTGCTTCTCTACGGCATCTACCAGGACGAGCACTCCGCCATCAAGTACACCGACATCGACTACTACGTCTTCTACGACTCCCTTGTCAGCCTCACCGTGGACAACGGGTCCCCGTACGACAGGGACACCTTCAGGTACACGCCCCTGCTGACGTACATGATGGCTCCGTGTCTGTACAACATCCATCTGGGCAAGCTTCTTTTTGTCTGCTTTGACCTCATGAGCGGCGTCTACACATACAAGATCCTCAGCGAAAGCGCCGTGCACGCCAGCACAGCCGTTCTTGGCTCAGCGCTGTGGCTGCTGAACCCCATGGTCATGGCCATCTCAACAAGAGGCAACGCAGAGTCCATCATGAGTTTCCTGATTCTGCTGTGCCTGTATCTGTTCATGAGGCGCAGGTACGTTCTCAGCGGGCTTGTCTACGGACTAAGCATTCACTTCAAGATATACCCCATCATCTACTGCATACCCTTTTCGTGCTTCTTTCTTCACCAGTACCTGCATGACCACAAGCACGCCAAGTATCTGGCCCAATTTGCCGTTTTTGGCCTGATGTCTGTGCTGTCTCTTGGGTGCATCACCTATGCTGTGTACCTGAAGTTTGGGGACGAGTTCTTGGAGCACACCTACTTTTACCATATGACCAGATCAGACCACAGACACAACTTTTCTGTGTGGAACATGGTGCTGTACATGGAGCAGATTCCTGAGGTTATAAAGCAGCACCTCTTCACCAGCAGCCATACACAAACAGGCCTGCAGCACCTCACCAAAAAGGTCGTCCTGGACAACAAGCAGCTGTCCACGCTGCCACAGCTGTTTCTGTGCGTCGTGGTTCCTTTGGTTCTGTTCGTCTTTTCAGGCAGCACTCCGCTGGACAGCAGTGCACTGCTCCAAAAGACGATCAAAATCATCGCCATACAAACAATGCTTTTTGTTCATTTCAACAAGGTAATCACGTCCCAGTACTTCATCTGGTACTTGACCTACTTGCCGTTCTTCATTGACTTTTTCGTGGCTAAGTGCGAGCAAAAGAGATACTTTGACTTGGTTAAGATAGCTGCTGCATGGGTTCTGAGCCAGGCTGTGTGGCTGTTTTTTGGCTATTTGCTTGAATTCAAAAACAAAAACTGCTTTGTTGGGCTGTTTGCTGCCAGCTGTCTCATGCTTGTAGGAAACGTTTATGTCATAGCTTGGTTCATCGAGGCTGTTTAAGATTTAATTGTGGGTGTACCCGGACGAAAAGCTAGTTTTTACTTCTTTGAGCTTCTTGCGTAGTGGGCTCTTATTGCACAAGCGAGCCCGCTGTTGAATTTCTTTTTTTTTTTTTTTTGGTTTCTAATTTTTTCCACCTATTTGTGCGTGAAGGTAAAATGTATATATTCATTTCTTTATTAATTGATTATTTATTTATTTTAAAAGCTGTTAACATTTGCAGTTTCATATCTAGTTGGTCATTTAAATTGGGGATTGGATAAAAGAAAAGGATTTGATGAAACAGAAAATTACATGATACAATAACTTCATTGGATTAGATATTCAATGTAAAGAACCAAAAAACCAATTGAATTTAGCTGTTTCCATTTTTTTTTTTTTCGTTTGTTTCATTTTTGAAGAAATTTATCACAGCATCACGACTGCTTTGCCACTCACACTTCAGATTTAATTTAGCAAGGAAATCACCTTAGTACCCCCATAAATTTTAGATCGGCTTTTACAAACAACATTAAAACCAGTACAACATGTCAAGATTTGATTTTTACAATACACAAGGGCTTAGAATCGATGGCCGTCGTAATTTCGAGCTTAAAAATTTTGAAAGCTCCTTAACCACCACATCCAGCTTCAACAACTTCAGCAGAAACTCGCAAAGCAACACAACATATTTGCAAATGGGGCAAAACAAAATTTTGGTAAACATAGATGGGCCAAAGGAACCAACAAACGCAAACAGATCCAAAATTGACCAAGACAAGGCTATTCTGAATATAAGCATCAATGTCACCAAGTTCTCAAAAGTTAACAGACAGGTTAGCAGCAATAGCAACAATCTACCTGATAAGCAGACTCAGGAATGGGAGTTTGAGATAGAAAAGCTGTTCCAAAAAATCATAATACTAGAAACATATCCAAAATCCGTTATTAACGTTAGTGTTACGGTTTTACAACAAGATGGTGGTGTCTTGGCATCTATCATCAACTGTGTAAGCATTGCTTTGATGAACAATTCTATACAAGTGTACGACATAGTGACTGCATGCTCTGTAGGCATAGTTGATCAAAAGCATTTTCTTTTGGACTTGAATCACTTAGAAGAGCAATTTTTAACAAGCGGAACAATTGCCATAATTGGTAGTCAGGTTAATCAAAACATAGAAGATGCCAACATATGTCTTTTATCTCTTAAAGACATATTCCCTCTGGATCTTTTGGAAGGATTTTTGTCGATGGGCATTCAAGGATGTAATAATTTGAAGGAGATAGTAGTCAAGCAAGTTAAAGAAATGAATATAAACAAGCTTATAGAAATTCAATAAGACTTTAAAAAAAAAGATTTAAAGTACATAGCGGCTTGGCAATGAGATAAAACATAGAAAAATATGTCTGCACATGCATGTGTAAGTCCATTTACATTTACACATAAATATGCATCTGTTAAGTAATATATAAATAAACTAGTTTGCAGCTTTTTTTTCTCTTAAGTTCTTCAAAAATGATTTTGATTTTCCCTTCATTGATGAGTTGAAAACTTTCTTTGTTAGTTGCTGAACATTTTGATTGATATCAGACACAATATGTGTATTGTTTCTTTTGGACAACTGCTCTGCGTTTAAGTAAGCCTCTTTGACATGCTTGTTAATGACATAGTTCTCTTTCAATTTTAATTCAGAGTTTGATGTTAACGTGTTGCTAATCCAGGCTCCTATTCCTGAATCAAACTCAGCCAATTTGCTGGACATTTCTTTCAACTCCAAATATTTCTGATCATGGCGTCTGTTGGTGCTTTGAATTATTTTTAAAATAGAGGTTTCTGGCAGAGCTGCTTTTGTGTTTGGAAGTGGATCATTTTTGAAGGGGAGTTCTCCCTTTTGTATATCAGTAGCTAATGAACTCTTTTTTATTTCAGGAGAAAGATTGGAATTCTGGTGCTCGGTACCACTTAGATTACTCTGTTCTTCACCTTCTTCATGCAGTGCTAGCTCGCTGATATTTGGCAATGGTGGCAGGTCATGGGCACTGTTCATAGTTCCGTACATTGGTACATTCATTAAAGTGTTGTTGTCATAAATTGTTTTTATATCAGTGATTACAGTTTTGACATCGTCATTGTCATTTCCATTATGTGTTGGAAAAGCATTCCAAGTAGAACCTACTTCTGAATATGTTGAGACCACTCTAGACTTTTGTGGTATTTCAGTAATGACATTTCCGTTGTCGTCTATGATAGGTTCTGTTTTGGACTCACTGATTTCATCTAAATCTGGAACATCAAACTTGTTATCGTCATCAAGATCCGGGACATCAAAATCGTGTTCTTCGCTGTGGTCTGAGTCGCTGGAGCTGTATTCGTTGTCGTGAAAGTGAGATTTTGATGGCGAAGATGATTTCGTGATAAAGTTGCTTCTGGCATCGCCTTCGTCCTCAGTTTGTGTGTCTGAATTGGCGAGGGAAGCGTTCTCGCTTGAGTCGCTTAAAGCTCCGTAGTTGTCCAGTATGTCGTTGTTTGTGGTTGCTGAGATCATGGACTCCCTGACCTGGTTAGAAGAGTACATATTAAAAATGTTGTCTGCAGAGTCTATTGTGTTTGAGTTGGACATTGTTGGTTTGCTTATCTATTATTTTTCAACAAGCTGCTGTCCTTAACTCACGGTCTGAAACTTTATTTTAAATAAACTTTTAAAAAATAATCCAGCGTTTATAAATAAACCATAGTTTTAAAACAAGTAAATAAATATTCATAAGCAAAAAGGAAAAAAAAAAAAACGTGCTTGCCTCTGGTGCAAGCTTCTCTCCAATCCACTATTCTTAACTCCTGCTAGGGGAAGAGTTTGCATGCTCTTAACCTAACGAGGAGCTATTTTTAAGGCAGGGTAAAGTGAAATAAAGTTTCTTTTTTTTTTTTTCACATTTGAGTTTGTTTATATCTGAATAATGAACTTTATGAAATTTTAAAAAGAATGGTCATGATGGTTGGAAAATGTGAGAAATGAGCAGCAGGTTTATTCACTGTGAATTATGGAAATTATAGGTAATGTTCCTAAAAAAAAATTGTTCAATTTGTTTCATGCTCGATTAATGAAGAAGATTACGAGGAAGACCTGAACATCACAAATAATCACCAAAGCCCTTATTTTAATTTTTCTAGGTCAACAAATTTACAATAAAGATGAGCGCCGAAAACAGCCATGTACCGGAAATATCAATCAGTGACGAGAGCATTGATGTAAACAGAAAGTGCCAAGTTTGTAAAACAAACACTTTCAAGTACAAATGTAGCAAGTGTTTAATAAAATACTGCAGCCTTCAGTGCTTGCAGGTACACAAGCAGAAAGACAGCTGCTCCAATACACTTTACAACCCGCTTGAGTATATTAGTAACAAAGAAATGAAAACATTTGACATTAAAACAGAAGACTTAGAAAAAGATGGCAATGACAGTAGCAGCAAAAAACCAGAAGTAAGAACAAATCATATTGTTAAAAGAGACTATGAATATTTGCTAAGCATGGACAGAAAAATGCAAGTTTCCAAAACTGACTTTGTTCAAAAAAACAAGCACACCATCCAGTTCAATGCTAGCAACACATACAATAATAGAACAGTAAACAAATTTTTGACTGATAATGGAATGGAGCTGAAATTTATCATGCAAAGAGGCTGCAGGTGTTTTTTGATGCCTATGGGGTCTTCAAAAAATAAAAGAAACAAGAGCAGATATGATAATAAACAGAAGAAGTTCCAATGGACTGTTGAATGGAATATTTCAAGGTTTGTATCTGTGCAATCCGAGGATGGGCTTTTAGTAAGAGAGGTAAGACCCGAATCGTTTACTCTTGATAGATGCTTTGAAGACATGAAAGTTTTAGATTTGATTCGCTACAAATGGTCAAAGCAGGAATTTAAAACAAGTTTTAATTTGCTAGATTTTGAAGACAACAATAACGACTCTTACTTAACTGTTGATTTTAAAGAAAAAGTCCTAAAACAATTTTTATCTAAAGACAAATTAAAAATATACATTAAACATTTTCCAAGCAAAATGAGCAATATGTTAGACACAAATAAAGCAATTAAAATTCAAAATCTTGAATCATGTTTGTTGTCAGATGTTTTGAATTCAAAGACTTGCATTGAATATCCATCTTTGTACGTAGAAATTGGTGACTACAAATTTATAGAAGATATTGAGTTTAAAGGTGTTCAAGCAACCGAAGAAAAAACAAATGATGAAACAATCGAGAATGTCGTTGACACATGTCACGAAAAAGAAGAAAAGGAAGTTGTTCAAAAAGATGCACTATTAAACAAATCATCTAAACACGAAAGCAGAACGGTCGAATTCGGAAAGACTAAACTAAATGCTTATGAAAGTGTTGAAGATTTAGAAAATGAAGAGAAACAGCTTATACTTGCAAAAGAAAATGAAGAAAAAAGACTACTGAAAGAGCAAGAAGAAAAAGTTCTAACTTTTAAAAGACAGGAAAAGGAAAAGCAAATTGCTTTTAAAAGAGCACAGTCAGCAGAAGCAAATCAAGGCACTAAAAAGATCAAATTGAATCCATCTGAAAAAGCAATGCCTGATTTCTATGAAACAGAAGTTTTGGATAGTGATGATGTTACTTCTGAAGAGGAGGAGGAAAAAGAAGAAAAGGATAAAGAAAAATCCAAATTAAACAGTCTTGCTGCAAGATTGTTTGGTTAAGGGAAAATTAGATACATATATAGAAAACTTTTTTAAACACTTTAAGCAGCCAGAGGAGAAAAGAATTTTTCAGAATTTTGAAGTTTGATAATTTCAAGTCTACGTCTGTATTCGTGATCATCTGAAACTTCATTTTTATCTTTGCTACCATTAGTGCTATTATTTTGTTTACCCCATACACCATTGTTTTCCGTTATTAATACTCCAATTCTCATATTAGACATCAAGTTTCTGCTTGCATTTGAATGCATGTAAACTCCACCGTTAAAAGCATCTGTAGCGTCTTTTCCAATGGCTGAAATAATCAGCTGCTCACCACCGGGATGACCAGATATGAAGCTCGTTACATCATGGATAATACCTTCAACAAGAACTAAAGCTATTTTTTTTTCTTTCCACAACGTTGTTGATTTGAATACAAATTCATCAACAGTCCAAATTGGCAGGTCATTAACTGATACATTCTTGTAAATGCTGGAGTTTATGCTTAGCTCGTAATCCAAAAGTCTTTGCTCATTTTCCAAATAGTGTTTCATGATATGAGCATTGTTCACTCTGAATACCTTGGTTACTATGCCTGTGTAGTACATTGCTAATATAAGCCATTTTTGTATGTCCATGTAGTACCACTTATACGACTGCCTATAATCATTTGGAAAAGCATGGTGAAAGCTGTGGTTTGTTTCACCAAGTGTTATAAGCCCTATAACATAGTTGAAAATTAAAGGCAAGTCCATAGATGAGTTGACAGAAGGAATTTTTAAGAAATTCATTTTGCTTTTGTTTCTGGCCAAAAAAATAGGGTACTTGTGGCCCAGTGTTTCAGCAAACAGCCACTGCTGCTGGATCAACGACAGCTTGAAAAATGTGAGCCAAAATATGCAGTCCCATTTTGAAACAGCCATTGTTTTTGAAACTATTATTGGAAACAAAACCCAGTTAACAAAGACCAGCTGAAACCTACTCTCGTGCTGCCATCTAATTATTTTGCTGGTCTTGTCGTTAACTAAAGAATGGTTTTTTTGTCTGTTTATGTTTTTAAAATACTCTGATTCAGCTTTTTTCTTACCTTTGAAAAGTAGATGCCCCCACTGATGAAACAGCCATCCTAGTTCATAATTCAGCGGATCTTTAACAGTGTCTATGTGCTGGTGGTGCAGTAAATGGTAGATCTTAAACTCCAAAACACTTCCCAAGCCAACACCTAAGCCAATAAAAGCTAAAACACTAGCCAAAAACAGCTCTAGCTTTGAGTTGAATTGGAAAGTCCTGTGTGTGAAATACTTGTGGTAGCCAATGAAAAAAGAAAGTAAATGTGTCAAGTAGTTTCCTACGATTAAGCACTGGAATCCAGTGCTGAATTTCATGAAGTTTTGCATTCTGAATATCAAATAAAACAAACTGAAAATAGGAATTAAAATGTTGGTGAACAAATTCAGAATCTTTATTTTCTTCAGTATATGCAAGAATTTCGATTCGTATTTTTTGAAAACTTCTTGCTGTTTTTTCAGTATGAAATGCGCATTGCCGGTGTCTGATATGAAAGAGTTGGAAAGACCCATGCCCCATGACGTGTTGTTTAGTTCCTCTGAAATAGAATGTTTGAGTGAAAATCCTGAGGCAAACCCATTTTTGCCGTTGTTTTGGTTGATCTCCTGTGTAAGGATTTCGTCAAAATCAGCAACTGGTATGCTGTTCATGACTCGTTATAAGTGTTTTCTTGTTCTTTTTGTTTTATAATAACCTTGCTAAAATGTGGCCTTCTCTCCTCACTCTGCAGAAATTTTGCTTGTCGTGTTGTGGTTTTTGGGTTTGCTTTAAAGACTTCAATGATTATCGTCTTTTAATTAAGGATGGAGTGTCTTGTAAACGAGAATCGCAGGCGCGCATGTCTAATGAGCCATTTATTTTTCAGTCTCGGCTAGCGGCTATATATCCGCGCCGCATACCCATGTTTTCTGGCTGGAAGCAAAAAAGCGTTAAAAATACCGGCTGAGCGCATTTCATGCGTTTAAACACTTCCAAGTTAAATATTTTACTTTTTTTTTTGGTAAATTTTTTTGTTCAAAGTTTTTTTAAAACTTTGTCAATTCACAGTGTTTAAACAAGGCAGTGAGATGGCTTTCTAGGTAGTCTATGGCTTGTTGCATTTGCAAAGAGCAGATATTTTAAGAGTCTGTAAATTCAAACGGCCAAAGACAGACCAAAACCCCAAAGCATTACCAAAAAAAAAAAACACCGTTTAACAATGCTTTTCACAAGACTTAGATTACCAGCCGCCAGCCAGTACAGAGCCAGCTTGTTCACCGCTGCTGCGTGGAATCAACACCCAAGGCTGTTTTCTTCTTCCCAGATTGTCTTCAAAAAAGCGAAAAATGCCAAGGCCGGCAAGAAAGGAAACGACGAGCCTGTTGTCGAGCTAAAGTCAAACGACTACTACATATCTCTCTGCGGCAAGCAACAGCAAAAAGGCGCTCTCAAGCTAGAGAGCCTGTTTGAAAAGAGAAAATCATCTTTACACTCTGATCCTGCTGCTCTTGAGCAGATCAAAATTGATGACAAAAGAAGGCTAAGAGACGCAGCCACTGCCACTAAGAAGGGTAACATCATCATTGTCACGTGCTACGACAAAAAGGATATCAATGCCATTAGCAACGCGATTTTGGCCAACAATGCTGTGTTGAAGCTGACCCCACAAAAGATTCCAGACAGTGAGCAGCAGCTTAAATGTATCATACCGCCTTTAAATCAAGAAAGAAAAGCTGAATTTAACAAGCTAATCAAAAAAGATTACGAAACTATTTTTGCTGAAACCAAAAAGAACTTCATGGATGATCCTGAAGTCAGTATCATCAAATTCCACTGCAAGAAAAACGATTCAAATGCCAAAGACATTATGAAAGCTATAGACTCCTATGTTGCCGAAACTAACACCAAGTTCAAGAATCTTTTGAAAAAGGCTTCTTTCA